>CACVCL010018937.1:0-117644 GCA_902729485.2 Mus minutoides | reverse complement strand
TTGCCTTCCCCTTTCTGTTTTCGAAATTTCTTAAGCTTGCTGTCCTTTCTTATCTCCTTGTAGAGGGTTGGTAAGTGTCCCCACCTGTCAGTCCACTCCACTTCCATACAACCATCCTGTGTCTAGCCCATGTCCAGCTCTTTCTAAAAAGGAGAAGGGAGTAGGGATGAGAGGAAGGGAGAGAGAGAGAGGAAGGAGGAGGAGGGGAGGGGAAGGAGGGAGGGAGGGAGGGAGGGAGGGAGGTCAGAGTGGTGATCACTCTTGTAGATCAGTGAAGTCTAAGTTCCATATTCCTCCTATAGTTCTCATTGGTTAGTGGTAGCTTAATATAGAACACCAAACCAGAAGAGTGAGCATAGCCTGGGTGGTCCCTCCTCACTAGCACGGGAGCTCTGTGGTGTTGGTGATCCTCAAACTACAGCCTTGCCCTTGCAGGGTCTTAAGAGTGCTGCAGCAGGTGTCCCTTCTCTCCCTGCTGGGTGAAGACCCAGAGATCTTCAGGTCCCTCGTTAGGGCTGCTGAGCCTTACCTGCCCCAGCTACCCCGCGGTGGGCAGGAAGTGTAGTGTAACCCCAATGCCCTGTCTGCCTTATGCAGCTGGGGAGTGAGTACCAGGGTGTGTGTGCCCTGTGCATAACTGAACATGTTCCTTTAGGAGGTGGGGGTCTCTAAATGGATGCTGGGAAGCAAATCTCATGGGATGGTAAACCCCTCCTCTATGATAAGGCATTTCATCTGGTGTACTGAAGAGAACCTTTGAAAGGCCTTACTGCTGTCAAGGAATCCACTCAGGGGATAAGGTGAGGATGAATATCCTTAACATGCCAGCCATGGCTTTACTCTCTGGACAATGCACACCCCCCAAGGAACGCCAAACTTCATTCGCTCTGGATACAGTGAGAGAATTGATTGGATACAATGAGGTTGTGTTGAGAAAGGTTCCTCTCAGAGCCGTTTTACAGTCATTTTAATTGCTGGCCAGTCATTAAAGAATGATAATTTAACTTCCACAGTTTTCTGGAACAAAGTTTATTAGAATTAGCTCACATTCATCGACACCATTCAAATGCACAGCAGGAACAATGCTCATGTGCCGGGAGCCATGCTGTTCAGCTCCTCCTCAGCATCCACTGATACATACATACATATTAGGAGGACATATTATGGATTGGGGTTCCAGGCCACATCCTATCACGGCTACCTCTGTTGTCATTCTCAAAATTATACAAAAGCCTGTTACCTTGCTGAAATTTGCAAGGAGTTTAATGTATCCCCCAAAGGAGAAGATTGGCATAGGGCTGACAGCTAATTCCTCTCAGCCGTGGCTCAAGGAATGGAATCAACAGGACTTGGCTTTTCTTTCTGTATCAATTTGATATATTTGATATTCTTTAATGCTCAGAATCATTCCAAGGACATTTCAATTTTGGCTAAACATAAGAAAAAACCATCTCACTTCACATTTGTCATCCAGTGCGCCACCAATCATTTACAGTGAGATCCATAGTGGGGCTTTTGCTCTTTACTTAGCTGTTTGAATTGAGCTCACAGCCCTAAGGAAAATTTAGGTCCCCCACCACCACCCACACACACTTAGAGTAGCAACCTCAGTTCTCCTTGGGTTCCCATATACTGTATCCCCCCAAGTTGCTTTCTAGCAGAAAGATAGTAGCATTGTTAGCTGTGCCCTGTCAGATCCAGCTCTCCGGGAGACTGGCTCAGTCTCTGACAGCCATTTTTTACACTGCTCAAGGCCACAACTGTCACTGTTTATCTGTGCTAAAACCTCCAATGTTCATTCGGGCTGCCCCTCCTCATAGTACTGAGGGTCTCGACCAAAGGAACAGGCTTCTCAAGTGAATTGAAAAAGAAAAAAAAACCAGCTAAGTTCATCCTCAAGTACCAGGGTGAAGCTTCTGCCCAGCAGACATTTTGTAAAGAACAGTTAAATGACAGCCTGTCTTTTTAATAGATGGCGTGAGGGAAATCAAGAGTGAGTCTACTTGACCACTAGAGGGAACCCTTGGACCACACCTACATCACAGTGGCAAATGGGTGAGGGTGGCCCTTCATTATTCACCAGCTTTGTTTTGTTGGTTTTTTGTTTGTTTGTTTGTTTTGGTTTTTTAATTTATTCACAAGTTTGAAGGGCAGCCTTCCACAATCAATCCAGGCCATTTGTAATTGTTAGGAATTACATAGTAACAAAGTGGGTTTCCTGGCTTAATAATAGGCAACCACTCTTTAAAATGAGCAAATTTGATTTTGACAATACCACCAAGGAAAGCATGCCCTAAGAAGCAAAAAAATACTGGTGGAAACAAAAATTTATAACTGCCTGCCCGGGCCATTACTGGCCGTTTCCTGGCAATAATTCTTTGTAGACAGAGTAAGGCAACAGGTAGGATTTCTCTATTTTTGTATGGTGTCTGTCCAGTGGCTTAGAAGTTAAGAGATATAGATAGAAATGTACTTTTTTTTTTCAACAAATGATTAATTACATTTGTATTTATGTTGTCGTGCATTTGTCAAGGTAGGCATGTAAAGGTCCAAGGACATCTTGAGGGAGTCAGTTCTCTCTTCTGCCATGTGGGTCACAGTGATCAAACTCAGGCCATAGCCTTGCAACATGAACCTTCACCCACCAAGCATCTCATCAGTTCTGACAGAAATAGATATAACTTTCTAGCATCCCTAGAAAAGAGTCAACTAATGAGAATCATGCAAATCTCTTAGAAATCTGTTCTCATCCCTTCACTTCCTCTACGAGGCCAGGCGCACTTTCTACTCTCCTTTGAAAAATGTCATATTCCATCCTTCTCAGAGGCTATCACAATGGAATCGCCTGAGCCAAAAGGTACTTAGGCATTAGCAGGGCCAGAAATTCTCCCAACTTGACTTCATATATGAGTGTATCCCTTCATATGTAGTGCAGAAACATTCCAGAAAAGCCACCTTTTCCTGTTGACTGATGCGCATATGTACTTGTTAAGGGTTTCTGTTTTGATATCAGATGTGTCAAGGGTCAAAGTGAAAACTGAATAAAGCAGTGCGCAGGTTGATGGAAGGATGTGTCTATTAGCTCCTTCTCTGCTAGCTCCTTTGCAAAACAGTCCTAATGATGCCATTAAGGCCTGTGAAGCCACCTTGACACATTTTACCCTTTTATTTAACTCTGTACATGAGTTGTAAGACTCAGGAATACGCAAGACCTACCTGAGGCGTGAAGTGGCGTTCTTTTGGTGACATTGTCTTTTACAAAGATGGATGCACCCTGGTGAACAAGTGCCTCCACACATTCTGTGTGTCCCTTGAAAGCAGCAAGGTACAGAGCTGTCCGGCCTTTCTCATCCCTGATGTCCAGGTCCACTAGGGACTGGAGAAGGACCTCCAAGGCTTGGTGGTGCCCATTGTAGGCCTGCAAAAAAGAAAGCCACAAATCGAACCCTTACTTGCCTCAAATCCCACAACAACCCACCTGAGGTGCTGAGCCCCTTGGAATAACACTTGGAATAGAATCTGAAGCACACTGAGGTTAGGCAGAAACACTAGTTCATGAACCTCTGGTTGCAAGTAAATGCCTTTGTGTTTTTTTTTCCCTTGTCAACTAATTTGCTCAAAGGCATTACATCCATCAGTATACATTTATTAGATCTATAATCTAAAAATCTAATTTAGACAAACGGCTGTGTGAATTACATGCTCATCTCTCAGGAGAGTCCTAAACAAATCAATGGACACTACAAGAAGATTTTCAGGAATCCTTTCTGTTAATAAAGCTAGGGGAAAAAATTACTGGAAACATTGGGGACTCTTAATTCAATCTACACATGCAAATCTTCCCTCACAGCTCGTCATGTGACTAACCATGAGGGTGTAGGTGACTTTAATTGTACTTAGAGTTTTGCATCCTCATCTATAAAATGAGAGCAATAAAAGCTGCCTCCTGGGGCTGCCACAAAGATGAAGAGAGATAATTGCAGTTTCTTTGCACAAGACCTGATATGCAGTGGAGGCGATCTCTTCCCCGTTATTTCCTCCACTGATCATAATGAAGCCACTGAACCAGTTAGGGAAATACAGGACATGGGCCAGGTCCAAGTTCAGATCTCTTATGAGGTCTTAGGCTATGTAGTACTAAAAATAAGATAGACAGTCTGAGACTTTTAATTTAGCCTACAAAGGGAAAAAATTAGTCACATGCCTACAATACATAAGCAAAGGATCTTGAAAATAAAAGAGAATAAGAGGTAAGGTTGTCTAGGGGGAAGTGGCTCAGAGAGATGAGAGAGAAATAGGAAAAGTCTGCCTTAGGTGGCTTCAGACGTCCTTTGCCATTGCAATTTTCTCTGTACTGCTCCTCAAGGATCCACATATTTGCAAAAGATTTAGCATGAAGGACTATTTTATTAACATAAAAAGAACTTTTGGAAATGGTTTTGAAAACTAGGAAAGTGTGCAAAAGACCCAAAAATGCAGTTCACAGAGAAAAATAGAAATGTAAAATGCCAACAGACATTCAAAACATTAGATAAAATGTTTATAGTGCTATTTTGTAACTACCTAGGCAATGAATGAAGAGTTTGGCCAGGTCCCCAGTATCATTAAAACTGAGAAGGGAAGGCAGGGGAAGCAATCCTAGACACTCTGATGGGCGCATAGGTTGCTATGACTTTTGTGGAGGGAAATAAGAAAGTGTCCAAAAGAGGTTTTTAAAAAACCACATTGCAGGAAATATATTTAGCATGGCCTCATTTACATAAAAAGAAAATGTATGTGTGTATTTATATTTGTGTGTACTTCTATAGTCACAGGAAAAATTCAGAAGGATACCAGAGAAGCCAATAATAGTGGTCACTGCCAGAACTAAGGGATATTAAGCTATGTGTGTATTTTAAATTGGTTTATGCTCTTCTGGTCGGCGCCAGCTCCGGGCCACCTTGGGCATGAACTCGGCAGACTGTCCCATGGTCTCCTTCAGGCCCCAGGCACTTTAGAATGCCCAGGATCTTAGGATCACTGGTAAGTGGAAATGCAATATCTGTTCCAAACCAATCATGACAGGCCTGTGACAGAAGGAGCAAGGACACAGGAGCCCTGCCTGACCAGCGGCTCAGGTCCCTTCCGGTTGGTGCTGGTATACCTTGGTTTCAAACACAGCAGACAGCCCCATGGTCCCAAGAGGAGACACCACTTCCAGACACTGTAACATGCCCAGGACCTTAGGATTATAGGATCATAGAGTCTCAGAGGAAGCTTGACTGCCAAGAATTCTGACACACCCAGAATCTCAGGTTCACAGGATCCTAGAATCACAGGATCATAGAGAAAGCTGGACTGAGGAGTCATGAATCAACTGGGATTACAGGAAGGACAGGCTCCAATCAGATATACTGAGGGAAGCAAGCACTTGAGATAATCAGATGGCAGGAGGCAAACTTAAAGAACAGAAGCAACAGAAACCAAGGTTACTTGGCATCATCAGAACCAAACTCTTCCACCACAGCAAATTCTGCATACTCCATCACACCAGAAAAGCAAGATATGGATCTAAAGTCACTTCACATGATGATGATAGAGGACTGTAAGAAGGAAATAAATAATCCCCTTAAAGAAATACAGGCAAAGCTGGGCACGGTGGTGCATGCCTTTAATCCCAGCACTTGGGAGGCAGAGGCAGGCAGATTTCTGAGTTCGAGGCCAGCCTGGTCTACAAAGTGAGTTCCAGGATAGCCAAGGCTATACAGACAAACCCTATCTCGAAGAAAAAAAAAAAGAAAGAAAAAAAAGAAAAGAAAGAAAGAAATACAGGCAAACACATCCAATCAGGTGAAAGAAATGAATAAAATCATCCAGGATCTAAAAATTGAAGTAGAAACAATAAAGAAATCACAAAGGGAGACGACTCTGAAAATAGAAAACCTAGAAAAGAAGTCAGAGCCAATGATGCAAGCATAACCAATAGAATACAAGAGATAGAAGAGAGAATCTCAGGTACAGAAGATACCATAGAAAACATTGACACAACTATCAAAGAAAATGTGAAATGCAAAAAGATCCTAACACAAATCTTCCTGGAAATCCAGGACACAATGAGAAGACCAAACCTAAGAATAATAGGTATAGACGTGAAAAAGATTTTCAATTTAAAGAGCCAGTAAATATCTTCAACAAAATTACAGAAGAAAACTTCCCCAACCTAAAGAAAGAGATGACCATAAATATACAAGAAGCCTACAGAACTCCAAATAGTTTGGGCCAGAAAAGGAATTCCTCCCATCACATAATAATCAAAACACCAAATGCACAAAACAAAGAAAGAATATTAAAAGCAGTAAGGGAAAAAGGTTAAGTAACATATAAAGGCAGACGTATCAGAATTACACCTGACTTCTTCCCAGAGATTATGAAAGCCAGAAGATCCTGGGAAGATGTCATATAGACCCTAAGAGAACACAAACGTCAGCCCAGGCTACTATAACCAGAAAAACTCTCAATTACTATAGATGGAGAAACTAAGGTATTACATGACAAAACCAAATTTACACAATATCTTTCCACAAATCCAACCCTTCAAAGGATAATAAAGGGAAAACTTCAACACAATGAGGGAAACTAAGCTCAAGAAAAAGCAAGAAAGTAATCTTTCAACAAATCTAAAGCAGCCACATGAACAGAATTCCAACTCTAACAACAAAAATAACAGGAAGCAACAACGACTTTTCCTTAACCTCTTAATATCAATAGACTCAATTCCCCAATAAAAAGTCATACACTAACAGACTGGTTATATAAACAGGACCCAACTTTTTGTTGCATACAGGAAACCTACCTCAGGGACAAAGACAGACACTACCTTAGAGTAAAAAGCTGGAAAACAATTTTCCAATCAAATGGTCCCAAGAAAAAAAAGCTGGAGTAGCCATTCTAATATCAAATAAAATCAACTTTCAACCTAAAGTTCTCAAAACAGATAAGGAGGGGCACTTCTTACTCGTCAAAGGTAAAATTTACCAAGATGAACTCTCAATTCTGAACATCTATGCTCCAAATGCAAGGGCATCCACATTTATTAAAGAAACTATAGTAAAGCTCAAAGCACACACTGTACCTCACACAATAATAGTGGGAGACTTCAACACCCCACTCTCATCAACAGACAGATCCTGGAAACAGAAACTAAACAGAGACACATGAAACTAACAAAAGTTATGAAACAAATGGATTTAACAGATATCTATAGAACATTTCATCCTAAAACAAAAAGATATACGTTCTTCTCAGCACCTCATCATACCTTCTCCAAAATTGACCATAAAATTGGTCACCAAACAGGCCTCAGCAGATACAAAAATATTGAAATAGTTCCATGCACCCTATAAGATTACCACGGACTAAGGCTGATCTTCAATAACAACATAACTAATAGAAAGCCAACATTCATGTGGAAACTGAAAAACACTCTACTCAATGATAAGTTGGTCAAGGCAGATATAAAGAAAGAAATTAAAGACTTTTTAGAGTTTAATGAAAATGAAGCCACAACATACCCAAACTTATGGGACACAATGAAAGCAGTCCTAAGAGGAAAACTCATAACTCTGAGTGCCTCCAAAAAGAAGTTGGAGTGAGCATACACTAGCAGCTTGACAGCACATCTAAAAGCTCTAGAACAATAAAGCAAATTCACCNCCAGGAGCTGGTTCTTTGAGAAAATCAACAATATAGATAAACCCCTAGCCAGACTAACTAGAGAGCACAGGGACAGTATCCTAACTAACAGAATCACAAATGAAAAGGGAGATATAACAACAGAACCTGAGGAAGTCTAAAGCATCATCAGATCCTACTACAAAAGCCTATACTCAAAAAAAAAAAAAAAAAAAAAAAAGGAAAACCTGGATGAAATGGACAATTTTCTAGACAGATACCAGGTATCAAGGTTAAATCAGGATCAGATTAACGATCTAAACAGTCCCATATCCCCTAAAGAAATAATAGTAGTCATTAAAAGTATCCCAACCAAAAAAAAAAAAAAGTCCAGGACCAGATGGGTTTAGTGTAGAGTTCTATCAGACCTTCAAAGAAGACCTAATTCCAATACTCCTCAAACTCTTCCACAAAATAGAAACAGAAGGTACTCTACCCAATTCGTACTATGAAGCCACAATTACTCTGATATCTAAACCACACAAAGACCCAACAAAGAAAGAACTTTAGACCAATTTCCATTATGAATATAGATGCAAAAACACTCAATAAAATTCTTGCAAACTGAATCCAAGAACACATCAAAAAAAATCATCCATCATGATCAAGTAGGCTTCATCCCAGGGATGCAAGGATGCTTCAATATATGGAAATCCATCAATGTAATACACTATATAAACAAAGACAAAGACCACATGATCATCTCATTAGATGCTGAGAAAGCACTCTACAAAATCCAACACCCCTTCATGATAAAAGTCTTGGAAAGATCAGGAATTCAAGGCCCATACCTAAATATAATAAAAGCAATATACAGCAAACCAGTAGCCAACATCAAACTAAATGGTGAGAAACTGGAAGCAATCCCTCTAAAATCAGGGACTAGACAATGCTGCCCACTATCTCACTACCTATTCAATATAGTACTTGAAGTCATAGCCAGAGCAATTAGACAACAAAAGGAGATCAAAGGAATACAAATTGGAAAGGAAGAAGTCAAAATATCACTATTTGCAGATGATATGATAATATATATATATAGGGGACCCCAAAAATTCCACCACAGAACTCCTTAACCTGATAAACAACTTCAGTGAAGTAGCTGGATATAAACTTAAGTCAAACAAATCAGTGGCTTTTTCTACACAAAGGATAAACAGGCTGAGAAAGAAATTAAGGAAATAACACCCTTCAAAATAGTCACAAATAATATAAAACACCTTGTTGTGACTCTAACTAAGGAAGTGAAAGATTTGTATGATAAGAATTTCAAGTCTCTGAAGAAAGAAATCAATGAAGATCTCAGAAGATGGAAAGCTCTTCCATGCTCATGGATTGGCAGGATCAATATAGTAAAAATGGCTATCTTGCCGAAAGCAGTCTACAGATTCAATGTAATCCCATCAAAATTCCAACTCAATTCTTCACTGAGTTAGAAAGGGCAATTGGCAAATTCATCTGGAATAACAAAGATCCTAGGAGAGTAAAAGCTATTCTCAACAATAAAAGAACCTCTGATGGAATCACCATGCCTGACCTCAAGCTGTACCACAGAGCAATTGTGATAAAAAACAAAACAAAACAAAACAAAACAAAACAAAACAAAACACAAACTGCATGGTACTGGTACAGTGACAGACAGGTAGATCAATGGAACAGAATTGAAGACCCAGAAATGAACCCACACAGCTATGGTCACTTAATCTTTGACAAAAGAGTTAAAACAATCCAGTGGAAAGAAGACAGCATCTTCAACAAATGGTGCTGGCACAACTGGCGGTTATAATGTAGGAGAATGCGAATTGGTCTATTATTATCTCCTTTACAAAGCTCAAGTCTAAGTGGATCAAAGAACTCCACATAAAACCAGAGACACTGAAACTTATTGAGGAGAAAGTGGGGAAGAGCCTTGAAGATATGGGCACAGGGGGAAAATTCCTGAACCGAAGAACAATGGCTTGTGCTATAAGATCAAGAAAGGACAAATGGCACCTCATAAATTTGCAAAGCTTCTGTAAGGCAAAGGACACTGTCAATAAGACCAAAAGTCAACCAACAGATTGGGAAAATATCTTTACTAAGACGTCAGACTTCAGACAACTAAACAACCCTATTAAAAATGGGGTACAGAGCTAAACAAAGAATTCTCAACTGAGGAATACTGAATGGCTGAGAAGTGACTAAAATAATGTTCAACATCCTTAGTCATCAGGGAAATGCAAATCAAAATAACCCTGAGATTCCACCTCACACCAGTCAGAATGGCTAAGATAAAAAACTCAGTTGACAGCAGATGCTGGTGAGGATGTGAAGAAAGAGGAACACTCCTCCCTTGCTGGTGGGACTGCAAGCTGGTACTACTAATCTGGAAATCAGTTTGGTGATTCCTCAGAAAATTGGACATAGTTCTACTGGAAGATCAATCAATACCACTCCTGGGCATATACCTAGAAGATGCTCCACCATGTAATAAGGACACATGCTCCACTATGTTCATAGCAGCCTTATTTATACTATTATTTATATTATTTATAATAGCCAGAAGCTGGAAAGCCCCCAGATGTCTCTCAACAGAGGAATGGATACAGAAAATGTAGTACATTTACATAATGGAATACTATGCAGCTATTAAAAACAATGAATTTATGAAATTCTTAGACAAATGGATGGATCTGGAGGACATCATCTTGAATGAGGTAACCCAATCACAAAAGGACACAGTGATAAGCCCAGAAGCTCAGAATCCTTTCTAGAAAGGGGAACAAAATACCTGTGGAAGGAGTTACAGAGACAAAGTTTGGAGCAGAACCTGAAGGAACGACCATCCAGAGACTGCCCCACTTGGGGATCTATCCCATAAACAATCACCAAAGCCAGACACTAGGCAGATGCCAACAAGAGCCTGCTGACAGAAGCCTGATATAGCTGTTGCCTGTGAGGCTCTGCCAGTATCTGGCAAATACAAAAGTGGATGCTCACAGTCATCCATTGGACAAAGCACAGGGTCCCCAATGAATGAGCTAGAGAAAGTACCCAGGGAGCTGAAGGGGTCTGCAGCCCCATAGGAGGAACATCAATATGAACTAACCAGTACCCCCAGAGCTCCTTAGAACTAAACCACCAATCAAAGAAAACACATGGTAAAATTTGTGGCTCTAGCTATATATGTAGCAGAGGATGGACTTGTTCATCAACAATGGGAGGAGAGGCCCTTGGTCCTGTGAAGGCTCTAGGCTCCAGTATAGGGAAACGCCAGGACCAGAAATGGGAGTGGATGGGTTGGGGAGCAGGAGGAGAAAGGGGGGGGGAATAGGGGATTTTCGGAGGGGAAACTAGGAAAATGGATAACAATTGAAATGTAAATAAAGAAAATATTTAATAAGAAATGAAAAAAATTATCTTACTAAAATAATATAATTTTCCCCAGAGTAAAATTAACAATAATAACAAAAATTAAGTTTAAAAGAATCCATAAGAATTAAGAATACTGATAAGTTAAAAGTAAAAGTTTCATTTTGTTATCTTTGTCAGTGATTAGGATAATTTGTACATATTAATTGTACCCTTTATGTAACAGTTACTATAAATCATATGATAATGAATCTGTATTTATATGCCTGTCTCCACGTCTCCCTGTACTCCTAAGTGCATAGGTCCAACCCCCCCCTTGGTGTCTGCACTGCACAGTGAATCCTGGATTTCTTTCCCCAAACCTCCTCTGCCCGCAGCCTTCCCATCTGCAAAGGGCAGCTTCACTGTCAGAACACAGCCCTGTGTCACTCTATTTCCCTAACTCGTAAGCCTTGATTGGAACCTTGAACAAGTATCTGGGACAGTCGTGCGAGTGGATTCTGATGAAGAGCACCCTCTGTGCCTTGCCTTGTTCTGAGTGGGTGGTGTCTCAGCAGAGGAAGAGACATGTCTTTGCTAACTCACATGGCACATTTCTGTGTTCTCAGGAACCACCAGAGACTACCACATTTCTGTCCACGAAGGCGCTGTGTGAACAGTAGCAGCCCTCCACGCCACTCACAAGACACTGTTACCATTTCTTCTGTGTCTCAGAGATACATCTAAGTCCACCCACTGCACATTCTTCCCATACTGTTTTGCCAGAACTCCAGCAAAATTGTCCCCTCCCTCTCTGTCCCTTGGTGATCTGTCATGGACACTGTTAACAGGCAAAACCTTTCTACAGTCAAACTGCCTGCTGCAAACTCAGCTCAAAGCTTCTTCTCTTGATAGCAGCAAAATCCAAAACCTGCCAAGACCAATCCAGCACGCAGCTTTGGCCTTCCCCTGCATGCAGTTGGAGCACATTCAGGCTCTGGGGTGGCCATACTACCCTCGGTGGTTGAGTGCATGAATTTTCTCCTCAGGCCAGTGCAACTGCCCTTTCTGTTCCTTGTCTGGAAAGTGCTCCATCCAGACAGCCCTGTGACTGTCCTGTAGCTCTATGCAGACAGCACCTTACCAGGGTTGCATCCCAGCACATATGTAAAAGAATCATCCACTCTTCAGCCCACTTAATTCATCTTCAAAGCACTTATTGCCATGAAATACCAATCATGCATTGTTGATTTGCTTTTGATATTAGCAACCATTCATTTCTATGTGATGGCCACCGTGCCAATCACTTCCACATTTCATTTACGACCTATAAATATCTTTTTATTTTATTTTATTTTTGGACAGGATCTTGCTATGCAGCCTAGGCAGGCTTTAAACTCTGAGTCTTCCTGCTCTAGCTTCTTGTGTGTGGAATTGCATATTCAAGTCACCACATCTACTCTAAACATTTGTTTTCAGAGGTTAAAAAGTCCTTAGGTCGTTACAGAGTCAGGCTCTGAACTCAGAATCCGCAGTGTGACAGGCACACACTTTCCCTCGGTAATTCCGCTTGATTGACTGGAAGGCTAAATGTTTTTTGTGTTTGCCTATAACAGAATAGGGCTGAATAACAAATGCTGAATAAAGACCTAAATTCCTTCTGCAGAAAGCTCTGTGGAAATGTGAAATGTCTTGACCCTAGCTATGGAGGAAGAAGGGACACTCTGGGGACATCTTCCTAGGCCACCGAACCTTTACTGTACAGGACTGCATCTTTAGGGACAGGAAAACAATTCTTGTGAGTTAAGAGCTGTAACTGCACAGGACAGCAAGTTTGTATTATACCCTAAATTCTGAAGCAATCACTAGCTGCTGCTTGCTGTGAGCTCACCCCAATGTGTAGTTTAGATGCTCCTGTCATTCTCGTCTTACTGATGAGGACCTGGAGGGGCAGGGTAACCTAGTTATGCTGCGGGTATGTGGCTTTGGGTGGAAGAACTAGGTTTCAGGTAAAGCAGGCTGACCCAGGAGCCCTCTGGAGAGAGAATATGGACATGCAATATGGCAGGAAGGTGCATGTGTTGGCCTCATATCATGGGGAATCCCAAATATCAACAAAGAAGAGAAAATAGTCAAATGTTTTCCATATATCCTGTACCAAGTGTAGCCATTACCAACACAGGCCAACTCAGAAGACTCTAATGTGAAGCTAAGAACTGAGTAACAACCATGCAAGAATCAGACTGTTAGAATTTATTCCCTATGCGAATCTGGTGCTCTTTTGAGAACTGACTGTCCAAACCTTGGCCTCCTGCTATCCACTGTTCTAGTAAATGGTAGTTACTGGATCAGCTGACTGAGAACTCATGACTCCATGCTGAAGGGAAACGTGCCCAGCAGAGAGCAGCAGGGTCCAGATACTTTTTGTCAAAGGCTGCTCCCTGCCATTCTGACAAGAATAGTAAACATTTTAATTTCTGTTCACTTAAGTTAGCCTAGGAGAACTCACAATGCATGTAGATAAAGAACAATGGCCAGCACAATTAGGTTTAGACCCACAGAGGACAGGGGCATCACCAGGCAGGAAGCAGGACTTTACTTCTAGAAGGACAGCTGTAATGAAGGCACTTGCCCCTGCAAGGTCCCATTTAATCCTTACACTTTAAAACAATCCATTTGCTGTTTTCAGGTTAAAGTGTCTTAGTATAAAATACAATAGGCGCACCCCTGCTAATGAGCACAGTGTTTCAAATCCAGCTCGGATGGTCGTGTCTACAAGGAAAGTGAAGATACTCAGAATGGTTCAGAAGCCAGGTTCGCCTGCAGGAAGAATTTTCCTGTCTCCTTATTTGCTCCTTTTTTCCCCCTTACATTTTTTTCATACAATATATTTTGAGCATATTTTTCCACTACCCTAACTCCTCCCAGCCCTTTCCCAACCTAACTTCATTTTCTTATTTTGTCTCAGGAACAAAAATTAAAAAATGAAAATAAAAACAAAAATCCAGTAAGATTTTTTTAAAGCCAAAACAAACAAACAAACAAACAAACAAAAGCCCACTGAACAAAAACCACCAACGATGACAACCCCTGGCATTCATTTGTTTTGGATGGTACCTAGGGAGACTCCATTGGAGAGAATGATTTTCTTTTCTCTTTGCCAGCAGGTAACCATTGCAAATAGCTTCCTAGGTAGGGGTAAATTTCATTATGCTGAGATGTCATTGGAGCATTAGGCTTTAAAGTTATTTAAATTATTAATTTAAATTATTTCAAGAAATATCTCATTAGGCAACTTAAATTTATTAATCACGGTTAATTCTCTTATGCCTTTTAAGATGGAAACTATGGGCAAACGAGGAGAAGGCATTTGGGAGCCTAACACATTTCAGGGACACCAGAGGTCCATCTGGAAATGGCAACAGCTGGAGCCTCCCATTTGCATAACCTCATTTCTTAATTTAATTTTTTTCAAGTGGATGAAATGAATATGAAATTCTATGAGCTGATAACCCTGGAGACTCAAACCATTCAGGCAGGAAATAGTAGCTCAAGGCAGGTCAGGTCTCTTTATGGGTCAAGGTTTAGGGGCATCTGGTTCAATTTCCCTGCTAGAATGCTTCCACCCAAGAACAACATGCTCCATCAAACCCTGGAGAGGCTGGTGAGCACATTTATATGTGTCTTGAAAAAAATAACTTGAAGTGTTAGCATCTAGACCAGTGCTTCTTTAGTGCTGCACAACTTGAACACAGTTCCTCACGCTGTGGTGACCCTCAACCATAAAATTATATCATTGCTAATTTATAACTGTAATTTCCCTACTCTTATGGTTCCTAATGTAAATATATGATATGCAGAATACCTGATATGGAACCCCCAAAGAGGTCAAGACCCACAGGTTTGAGAACTGCTAATGTAGAGAGAAGAATGAAATAATTCTAGAACAGGTCCGTTGAGATCATTCTGGGCAAAGTCACTCTCAATTCTGGCTTTGGCTTCCGTTCTTTGGTAAGTTTGTGATCTTTGAGGCGATTCACATCACCCTCCTTCATCTCCTCAAATCTCCACAAGTGCTTTCTATTTTTCTCAGAGTAAAAGTCGGAGTTCTTACTAGGGACCAGGAGGCCCCATGAATGAGATGTTGGGGCAGCTGTTCTCCCTGCTCCTCGTGCCCCAGCTTGCCTTCCCCACTCTGTCCCCTCTATGGTAGCTACATTGCTGTTCGTTTGATACCCCAAATCTTCTCTTCCTTAAGAGTTCTACCCTTGTGCCCAGAACCTTCCTCTGTCAGGCAGCAATGTGAATCGCTCTCAGGCCCGATGTGCAAGCGTGACACTCTGTGCTCTGTAAAAGAGCACTCTACCTGCACCTCAACATTCCATCTCATGGATTCTGTTTTCTTTCCTCTTATAGCACTTCCTGCTGTCTGCCATGCTGTTGCTTGTCTAAGATCTCTCCAGCATGGGGACCTCTCCAAGGACAGAGGCTGTGTCCCTTCCCTGTAATATCTTCTCCTGGCAGGGTGCCTGGCATTGTCCACAGCCAGAGAATGTGTCACACGGAGGAGAAGAATCACGTGAACACAATGCGGGTGAAGCTGGCTGGTGGCACACACTAGCCTTCAGGCACTCTTCTGATTACCTTACCCAGGTTAGCTCATGCTGTTCCCATGATGGCCCCTGATGACGTACTGCTGCTCCTTTCTTCTGACGATGGGGAAACTGAGACACAAGGCCTTAGGCACCTGGACAACATCACACAGCTAACAAACCAACCAACCAACTCAAAAGGGTCTTTAAGCTTTAACTAACTGGCTCCCTGTAATTTGCAGTGGAGAATACCATATTTGGATGATTTGTTCATGCAAATAGTGTACTCTGTCTTCTCAGGCCCCTGCCGGCTGCAGCACTACCAAAGCCCAGTCTTTTTTTTTTTTTTTTTTTAATTAGAGAAATTCTTCATTTACATTTCAAGTGTTATCCCAAAAGTCCCCGATACCCACTCCCCGCCCTGCTCCCCTACCCTCCCACTCCCACTATTTGTCCCTGGCATTCCCCTGTACTGGGGCATATAAACATTGCTAGACCAGGGGCCTTTCCTCTCGAATAATGGCCAACTAGGCCATCTTCTAATACATATGCAGCTAGAGACATGAGCTCTGGGGGTTCTGATTAGTTCATATTGTTGTTCCATCTATAGGGTCACAGACCCCTACAGCTCTTGGGTACTCTCTAGCTCCTACATTGGGGACCCTGTGTTCTGCCCTATAGATGGTTGTGAGCATCCACTTCTGTATTTGTCNGGCCATCTTCTAATACATATGCAGCTAGAGACATGAGCTCTGGGGGTTCTGATTAGTTCATATTGTTGTTCCATCTATAGGGTCACAGACCCCTACAGCTCTTGGGTACTCTCTAGCTCCTACATTGGGGACCCTGTGTTCTGCCCTATAGATGGTTGTGAGCATCCACTTCTGTATTTGTCAGGGACTGTCAAAGCCTCACAGGAGACAGCTATATCAGGGTCCCTTCAGCAATATCCTGATGGTGTGTGCAGTAGTGTCTGCATTTGGTGGCTGGTTATGTGATGGACGGCCCGGGTGGGGCATTCTCTGGATGGTCCATCCTTTCGTTTAGCTCCAAACTTTGTCTCTGCACCTCCTTCCATGCATATTTTAATCCCTATTATAGGGAGGAATGAAGTATCCACACATTGGTCTTTCTTGATTTTCTTGTATTTTGGAGATTGTATCTTGCAAAGCCCAGTCTTTGCCATGATGCTACCACCCTTTTCTGTGTGAGTGGAGATCCAAAGAGCTCAGGAGAGTACCTGGCATGCTAAGCACAAAGCAAGTAATTTTTGAAAGAACAAAAAGATGATAGAATTTTTGGACACCTAGAAACTCTCTTCTCACTAGCAATGCAATCAGCCCCATGCCCAAAGGGGCAATACCCCCCCCCCCACGTGGCCCCACCAAGGGCAGCTAGGGCTAGCTACATCTGTGCATACCAAGCTCTGGGGAATCTTTGCTCAGGCACAGCTGACAGCTGCACAGGAATCCTAAACAGCAGTCTGCTCTGCTCCTCCAGCCAACTGCTATGAAGCTTTGTCCACAGGAACAACCCCCTGTCTACTCTCTTTCTCCACTTAAGTCTACCTCCTTGAAGTAAGATGGATGGCTCATTTCACAGCATTCAAAATGTATGTGTGTCTGTGCACTTGTTTATGTGTATAGTGGATGTGTTCTTAGTGGGTGTCTTAGAGGTTCTGAGTGGGCTTCTGTAGGTGTGCTGGCAAGTATGTGTGGAGACATGCAGTGGAGGGTGGGTTCCTCTGGCTCTGGACACTCCCTTCTGTAACGGCTTTGGCTCCTTTCACCTTGTATGAATGCCCACCTGTGTGTATTAATGAAACATTCCTCTCTAAAGGCTCACCAGAACACTGAAGAAGTGTTTGGGCATCATATAGGTAAACTTTACCAGTTCAATGTAGACCTGGCCCCTTCCCATCCTCCTTGAATCCTGTTCCATTGTATTTACTAAATAAAGATACATCTAATTACCACCTTCACATCTACCACCAGACCATGACTGAGTATTCAACCTTCAGCAGCTTGGTGGGCAGGAGAGCTGGCTGTGGCTGGGTATGACTGCCAGGCAGCAGGGGTCTTTCAAACAGCTGCTGATCCCTGAGGGTGAACCAGATGCCATTTGAAGCAGGGCTATGGGAATGATAACTCCCCCACCCCATTGAAGCTTTGAGTGTCAAAGCTCTCCCCTTTGATTACTGGAAGGTGAACTGGAGGCTTTGCTAATAAGGACTAGAATGGCTCCTCCAGCATTCTCAGTGTGAGAACTGGAGCCAGAGCCCTCCCCTGAGGCCCAGTGGCAAATCCAGGAAGAATGACAGAGCTGCTATTCTAAACTTGAACCTTCTATTCTCACAGAGTTTTATTTAAAACCCACACAGGTTTTAGCTGTGACATTTGAAAATGTGATATTTGATTATTCCTAGGTCTAATGTTTATGTATTATTCTATAATCACATCTCTCTATCTGAGATGTTTCCTTTATATAAAAAAATGATTAGAGCTTAAGGTGATCATCTATTACATCTTATGTGGCAATGACTTTATACAGGCTTCATATTCTTATTTGCTCCCATTCTACAGATGAGGACACTGAGGACAGGGTAGATAATTGTATCTAAGGTCACTAGCTGGGAAGGCAGACCTAGAAGGTGACATAGTCTCTCTGGAAAGCCCATGCCTTCAAACCTCTGCTGTTATCATTAGCATTGACCATTGCCTTTTTGGGGTTACATCTTAAGAGCAGGGTAAGTTTTTGGAACTTGTTTTTTATGAGAAAAACAGAGGAACCTTTCCACAGCTGTTCACTTACTGCTAAGTGGAGTGGACTCTTGAGAGCACCGCCATCTGATTCTTCAAAACCAGTGTTGGTTCTTTCCAAAAGCTGTGGCCGACAAAAAATGAAAAGCAAGAGTCAGTAAGGAATTGTGGTTTCTGGACACTAACGCAGACATAAATGAGAGAGGAGGCTTCAAACGTTAAGACATTATACAGGGTCTCAGCAAACCAAGGTCAGAGATCTAGAGTCACCTACCTCAAGCTGACAGGCAAGCCAAGCATTTATGTTTCCACATTAACTTGGCAAGTACTAGCTACTTAAAAAAAAAAAAAAGTTTGTACTTGAAAAGATGCTCAGCTTTGCTGGTCCAGAAAAGTAATGTACATTACATCCATTGCACTGAGAGAATTCATTATAGTGGAAAATAATAGCTACTGTTTATTCCATTATCAAACACACATGTACTAGAAATAATGTCAGAAAGACTGGCGAGTCTCCTTATTGAAATGACATGGATTAGAAAAAGAAATAAAACACAGAGACAAACATAAGACGCAGAAGCATCTGCAGTGACATCATGAAAACAAAACAAGGTGGTGGATTATGAGGTGGAGGGTTAACCCACGGTGACAGAAGGCCTTGCCAAGGTGACATGTAGAGTCTGCGGGCTCTAGAGAGACCATACTGTAACAAGAGAGCATTGGGAGAAGATCAATGAAATGTATGGAGTGGACGATATGTTCAATGAGAGAACTGGAGTCGCCTTGCAGTACGGGAGAGTTAGAGGCTAACGGCAGGCTTGTGGACGACTGCGGGAAAGACACATGGGTCCCTTTTATACTACTTGTGCATACTTTTCATCCTAGCAACAAATCCCTAATAAATACTTAGATGAGTATACCATGAGGAACATGTACAGAAATGTATTCATGTCACAAACATTTAGTGAATGATTACTAGATGCCTAGATGTCGTGCAATGGACTGAAGTTCCAATAGTAGAAGTCAACTTTCTCATGGAAGAAGTCACACATTAAGAGTTACAGAGTTTATTATATAGCACACAGTGCTATGAAAACACTGCAGAGATGGGGTCTAAAGGGCTTGAGGGGGATCATACTGCAACTCGAGTGACCAGGGCAGGCCTCGGCAGACACCAGACAGACAGACAGACAGACAGACAGACAGACAGACAGATCGAGATGCCATGATCTGAGCAGAATATATGAAGAAAAACAAAGGGTAGGCTCGCCCCTTCTGATCAGACGTTCCTCTTTCTCTTGCCTTCAAATTCTTTTTCAAAAAAGGGGTACACACAAAGGGCACAGTAGTCCAATATCCAGAGCCTGGATGGCTGTGTGGTGATCACAATGGTTAGTGATGTCCACGCCAGACTCCTGGTGGGTGGGCATGGACTGCCCTATGCAGCATTAGGTTAGATAACTCAAAATGACATTTTCTAGACGACACTTTGTCTAGAGCAAGGGCTCAAGACAAGAAATAAGTTCTGGCAATGAAATGCACTAATTGAAGTTTGGAAGACAGAAATTGATAGACTAAGCCCCTGTCGTTCTGAAGGGGAGCACAGTTGTGGAGTTGTGTTTGCTTGTCTTTCAGCTTCTCATGCAAAGGCCACAGAACAGTGAGAGTAGAAAAGAAAAAGGCGGTGATGCCAGGCATCCATGGTGAGGGCAGGGTGGATCCAGCCAGAAATCTGGATGGCTCTAGAGGCAGAAGTGTCCATTTATATCAGGAAAGGTGCGTGTCTGTGAGTCAGACACTGTAGTGGCTGCCTTCGGATTCACTCTCTCCAGTATTATGGGAATGAGGTGGCCACTTGCCAGTACAATACACCAGTTCAGGCTTGTTCCTAGAGGTCCATCCTAGACTCACCATCCTAAACATTCTAATAGTCTTGTAACACCCATTAAATAAAATTCTATCTTTTATTCTTCAGATAGGTAGCATGTTTTCATGTCCTGCACATGAAACCTACACAGATTTTTATAGAAGTGTTCTATTTTAACTCTTCAGGGGGCAGGGGACAGTGTCTCACTGTATAGTCCTGGCTACCCTGGAACTCACAGACCTACCTGCTTCTGTCTCTCAGGTGCTGCAATCACAGACTGTGTGTGCCATCATATCTGGCAACTGAAGTTTTCTTATTAAAAAGAGTGATAAAGGCAGAATTATAGTATTCAAACCCTAAAAGTCAAAATTTCCTAAAAAGAGTATCACCCACTTCTGTCCTTGAAATTCCTTAAACTTGTCAAGTGAAACACACATTCCAAAGCCACAAGTGCAAATAACACTAATTTCACTTTAAAACAACAACACCCCCACCCAAATGAACACAATGTATTCAGGAAACATCATAGACATGCGCAGTCTAATAGGATTAGAGAACATTTAACTTCCTCTTTCTGTTTCCCAACCTCTTGTCCTCACAGTGAGTATATGGTGTTGCCATGTCACAGTTTTGTCAATTTGACACAAACTTAGATGTGCATAGAAAGAAGGAACCTCACATGGGAAGTTGCCTCAATCAGATTGGCTTGTGGACCCCATTTGTGAGGCATTTTATAAAGGGTTGCTAAGGAGGGCCCAGCCCACTGTGGGCAGTACTTTCCCTAGGCAGACAGGCCTGGGTTATATAAGAACAATAGCTGAGCGCAAGCCAGGGAAGCAAGCCAGTAAGCAGAGTGCCTTCATGGTCTCTGCTTCAGTTCCTGCTTTGAGTTTCATCAATGATAGACTGTAATGTGGAAGGTGAAATAAACCCTTTCCTCCTCCAACTTGGTGTTGGTCAGTGTTTTATCACAGAGGAAGCAAACAAGACCATATTGTAATCAGTAAAATGACTAAAACAATTCCTATCTTAAAACAAGTTCTTAAATTTCCATGTAACCAAAAGAATGATGTCCTCGGATCTTCTGTTGGGTACAGAACACCTTTCCAGAGTCAATACGTATGGGACAGAATGTTATCATTAAGAGACATTGGTAGATTAACTAACAAGTGTAGAGATTAACAGCTTAAAACACACAATTTTAAACTTACAGATAATATATTGGAAGTAACTACATTAGAAATATGAGATATTTTGTGTTTGTTCCTCACTGATATGAGAATAGAATCTAGACTTTAAACTCAGGATATACTAAAATAATGAAAACAAATTTAATTTTAACTTCAAAAGCACTGATTAAAAAACCCATCTCTCTTACACAGCTGAAATAAAAGGAGTCTTTGCTGCCTGATGGGGCCAGTAAACATCTGTTCTTTGTTTTGCAACATTATCACCTACAAGACTTCCTGGAATTGACAGTGTGTACCAGCTCCAAATCCTGTCCTAGAATGAACCTGTAACCAAAGGAACACAGAACCATTTCCCCCACTTTTACAAACACGATGAACAGGGGCAGGAAGACAACACGTCTCAAAGATACTGCTTAGGTATATCCCCGTGATGTTTATTCTGGAATAAGATTTTCCCACACACATAGTTTGATCATTCTACCAGCACGTGAGGCCTTATTTCGCTCAGTCAGCAAATATTTGTGGGAGGAAGCACCAGAATTCAGTCTGTTCAGTGAGCATGTGTGGTTGCTGACCTGATTGATAGAACTTGGAGGCTGTCAGAAAACCCAATTAGAGGGTAAACCAAGAGGGAGCGAGCTGGCACGGGACCTGTACAGGGACCATTTAGGAGCCCAATAAGTACCCAATATAAAACCTATTATAAAATTCAGAGGGAACAAAACCCAGCCTGAGGTCTGAACAGTAGGAGAAAACCAGGTTGAGAAAGAAAGAATGTTCAAGCAACAGAAAGCACACATGAGAACAGGGAGCATGCCATGCAGGTGAAAGACAGGCAACAACCTCAAGTGTCAGGTCACTCCTTCCATCTCGTCTGAGACAGGGACTATCTGTTGCTTGTGCTGCACATGCCTGGGTGGCTTGTGAGATGATGGTGATTCTCCTGTCTCTACTTCCCATGTTGCTATTGAGATTACAGATATGTACTGCTGGGTCAGACATTTACACGGGTTCTGGGGATTCAAATTCAGGTTGGTATGTTTGTGAACTATCCTCTCAGCTTCTAGGTCATTTTCAGAGTATTTGAGGACATTATTTTTAAATGCAGATTTAAAATAAGGACACTATTCAGTCAATAAAATGATGTAGGCAGGGGAGAACCATAATTATGATCACATTCTTGGATTTTTTGATTTAAAAAAAAAACCATTCTGGCTACAATGTGAACAATAACTGTAGTGATGCTGGGGGGAGGAATTCAATCCTAGAAATGGGGAGCCAGTTATATTTCCACTGTAGAATTTCTAAATCTTGACTTAAGTTGGAAAGAAACAATATTCTCAAATTAAGGAAAAAGCAACGGAAGAAAAAGGAAACAGAAGTCTCATTCGTTCCTTCGTGAGCAGAATCCATTCAATAATTATTTGTTGAGGATTGTGCTAGGCTCTGAGATCACAGCTCTGATCAAAGACTCTACCCATACAGCACTAAGGATCTAGAAAGTAGAATATACATGCTTCATTGGTTGAACATCAGAAAGTGCGAGATGATTACAATCAGGGATGACATCCAGCTCACCAGTGTTGGTGATAGAAGAGCTGGTAACAGAAGAAAGAACAAGCAAGATCATAGAAGAGACCTGTGCAGTGAACTAGGGTTTGAATAACAGTGAGGCTATTCAGTGGGATATGTTTAATTTAATGCAGTGCTTCTCACCCCTCCTAATGCTGAGACCCTTTAATACAACCCCTCATGTTGTGGTGACGCTCAATAGGAAATTACTTTTGTTGCTACTTCATAACTGTAATTTTGCTACTGTTATGAACTATAATGTGGATATCTGTGTTCTCTAGTGGTCTTAGCAAACCCCTATGAGACATTCAAACCAAAAGGGGGCATGACCACTGGTTTCATGGCTGGCTAAATATAAAAGTATGCAGCTTAGAATAGAGGTCTTGTTTAAAGTGTCCTTGTATATGAGATTATTTGGGAAGATTGTGTAGTGAGAAAAGGCAGAGGGATTTGGGCTGTAACACCAAGAATACTGTTGTATGAGGATTTTTTTTTCCCCAGAGCTGAGAACCAAACCCAGGGCCTTGCACTTACTAGGCAAGTGCTCTACCACTGAGCTAAATCCCCTACTTGTGTGAGGATTTGAAAGTGGACAAATGTTGACAGAAGCAAGAGACAGGGAGGTGATGACAGAGTGATGACAATAATGATCACAATGCTGAAGGTACTGACGGTGACGAATGATGGCAACAGACTCACTGGTGACAGCTAAGTTCCTAAGCAACTACTCTAAACCAAGAACTTCATGAACCTTACTCAGTCATCTCAATCAAGCCTAAAGTAGTCTCTAAAAGTGACATCTTCACATGGGCACAATAAGTGACAGACGAGGAGATGGGACCTCGGTCCAACTCACACCTGCTTCTCTAGCCTGCACCACAGTGCCTTCAGATGAACAGACAGCTGAAACTTCTCGGTATTTCACATGAGTCTGGGATGGGGGCAGAAAACGAAGTAAAGAGTATTTTAAGCACATGAACCTTTTTCTTTCTAACATCAAAATGTCTTTTAATCTGTGTGACTCTGTTTCCTGAAGAGCAATAATTATTTGTCTTATTCCATGGGGACATTAACTGGGACCTGGTCCACTAAGTTCTCCCTTCCTTTAGATTAGAGACTCGTCCTTTGTTAAGACAGTGTGGACCTGGTAGGAAGAAAAACAACTTCAAGTCGTCTAAAACTAGCTTTTATGATTTAAATTAACTTTCCTTCCCAATTGACAATCTGGTGCTGAACATATCAACTACAGGGAATAGGGCGGAGATTCCATGCATCTCAGACACTTTATGTTGCATAAACTCCTCCCTGGAGGCATATGTGGGTCAGAAAGAGTCAGAGTACTCATACCACAATTCATGATATGGCTTGTAGCTTGAAATAGGTTTGGAAAATAACGTTTCCCTACAGAGATCAACCTCAGACTACTTTGTCAAAACCAGAAATGGAATGGCTCCTAAGTGAGGTAACCCAATCACAAAAGAACACACATGATATGCACTCATTGATAAGTGGATATTAGCCCAGAACCTTGGAATACCCAAGACACAATTTTCAAAACACATGAAACTCAAAAAGAAGAAAGACCAAAGTGTGGACACTTAGATCCTTCTTAGAAGGGGGAACAAAATACCCATGGAAGGAGTTACAGAGACAAAGTTAGGAGCAGAGACTGAAGGAATGACCATCCAGACACTGCTCCAACTGGGGATCCATCCCATATACAACCACTACTAGTGTCAAACCCAGACACTATTGTGGATGCCAACAAGAGCTTGTTGACAGGAGCCTGATATAGCTGTCTCCTGAGAGGCTCTGCCAGTGCCTGACAAATATAGAAGTGGATGCTCACAGCCATCCATTGGATAGAGTACAGGGTCTCCAATAAAGGAGCTAGAAAAAGTACCCAAGGAGCTTAAGGGGTTTGCAGCTCCATAGGAGAAACAACAATATGAACTAACCAGTACCTCCAGAGTTCCCTGGGACTAAACCACCAATCAAAGAAAACACATGGAGGGACTCATGGCTCTAGCTGCACATGTAGCAGAGGATGGCCTAGTCGGTCATCAATGGGAGGAGAGGCCCTTGGTCCTGTGAAGGTTCTATGCCCCAGTATAGAGGAATGCTAGGGCCAGAAAGCAGGAGTAGGTGGGTTGGGGAGCAGGAGTGGGGGAGTGGATAGGGGATTTTCAGAAGGGAAACTAGGAAAGGGGATAACATTTGAAATGTAAATAAAGAAAACATCTAATTAAAAAAAAGATAAAACACACACACACACACACATACACACACACACAAATGAATAAAATAGAATGGCTCTTCCACAAACTAGTTTAGGTAAAACCACATGCCAAAGAGCAGTTTGCAGGATGTAGTGAGTGCAGAGATCTTGGAGTTACAAATCAGGGGATATGACTACATATCTGATATAAAGGATATCAGTTTAACTTTCCCTTAAGTATACTTCCAATTAACATGCTTATCAAAATTCACACAGTGCATGCATTCACAATGCACTATACCCAGACCTAATGTCACAAATCCAATATGTACATACCCAATGTGATGCCAAAGAATTTTATGGACTCGATAAAATTTGTACCCATCCTGAGGATTGCCTTAGTAAAACCATCTTATAGACTACTTCATGTATCTCTTGCTACCTCTAAAATTCTGAAGTTCATTCTCTTCTCAACTGAGCCATCAACTATAAAGTCTCTACATAAAAAAATAACACAGCTTGAGCTCTCTTAATCCTTTTCTTTTTTTTTTTTCCTTTGTCCAACCAGCATTAGTTTGCCAAGGCTCTTTTTGGGTACAGAAACCCAGAAGATTTGGTATTACAGCCACTCTCAGGTCCCACTGACAGGTATAGATGAGACGATGAGTAGAAAGGAGACAGGATAAGCAAATTCACTTTCCATCCATCTCGATCATAGGTTGGCTCAGAGGACTATGAGGAAGCTGGTTCGGCAGCTAGATTTTGCTGTTGTGGTTGTTGGGGACAGCTTCCGCTTCCTGTTTCCCAGCATGGATCTGAGCCCGTGGGCTCCAGCCCTGACTGCTGGGACTGCAGAGTGACTGCACCCCTGACCTTCAGCATCTTGTTCAGCCAGAGAAGACAGATGGCTGTATTTGAGCTTACACAATTTTCAGCACATTTTTTTTTAAACCTAGAGGCATTTCCCAAGGACTAGAAGGCTCACTCAAAGAGCATCTTAATGTCTTAGAAGACAGCAGATGGAACAAGCGAAGTCTGAACCATCTTTTACAAAGTGCATTTGTGATAACAAAATAAAGGATAAATATGAACTTCAGTGGTAGGCTGGCTGGCTGCTAGGCCAGTGCAACAACCATCTCATTGAACTCTGTGAGGAACACATAAATATTGCACTTGATCTGGAAACCCGAGCTCTATAAATAGTATAAACTCTCTCTATTTGAAAACATGGCAGTGAAAATTTTAAGAATCCCAAGGGCCTCAGGCTGAGCTAAACTAGTTCTTAAATGTTCTGTTTAAGAAAACAGAGAATGCGTGAGTGTGGTTCAGACTGTGAAAACAGGAAAGTCTGGCTAGTGGGTCTGAGAGGGAATCCTGCTCTGCCTGTTTCTGGTTAGACTCTGGCACCATACTTAGTGTCCATGAATAGGAGGGGAGGCAGAGCTAGAAAACCTTCAGACATGCCCACAGGGACTAAGACAAGAGGAGGTTTGGAGATGGATTCCTTGATCTTTTAGCAGCAAGGACCTGCTCAGACTATGAAGGGTTTGGCACAGGACAAGAATCCTGGGAAGTTGGAACCTCTGCCAGAAATCCTATTTCATATTCCACTTGTTTATGCCTAGGGATGAAATGTTTCTTGGGCAACCCCAAGAACACACTTTAGCTTCTCAGCTAGTGTGCGCGAGTGAGTGAGTGAGTGAGTGTGTGTGTGTGTGTGTGTGTGAGAGAGAGAGAGAGAGAGAGAGAGAGAGAAGAAAAAGAAGAAGAGGAGGAGGAGGAGAAGGAGGAGGAGGAGAAGGAAGAAGAGGAGGAAGAGGAGAAGGAAGAGGAGGAGGAGGAGGAAGAGGAGGAGGAGAGAATAGATCCACCCATTAAAGAGACTGAGTCAGTTGGTCTCAGACCACCTCATTGTGTCAATACCACCTTTCCTTCAAAATTCATTTGATCCTGCACTTTCTCAGGATGCAAAGACTGGTCACCAAAGCTATGGCTACCTTTCTTAAGAGTGACCAATATCCCACTTTTTATGTGTCCCCCCAAAAGGAAAATAACATCCCAAATTGGCAGAAACAGTTTTAAGAGAGCCATGTTCCCATTCACAAGAGGTGAGTTGGATAGTTTTTGGTCATTTTAATGAATGACGGATGTGTGTCATCATTTAAGGAATGTGGTTACAGGTTGCTATAATCTTGATCAGGGAAGAAGGAAAACGAAGGAGGTCAGACTCAGAGATTTCTCTTTCTCTCTCTCTTTCTCTCTTTTTTTCTTCCCTATTTAGTGTTAAGGGAAATGAGGGGAGAAGGGATGAAAAGAAAACAGAGGGTTTAGGGTATAATATAGGAGTAATATGAATAAAGGGTAGATTATTGAATCTACTTTTGAATTATAGAGCTAATACTAGCCAAAAATCTCACATTGGTATATATCTTTGTACATTGCTACAAAATTAAGGTTATATTTGGTTACAACATACTATGTATCAACTCATTTTAAGGTATTGTACCTATGTAATTCTGAAAAATGCAATGTGAAGTTCTGGTCATTTGAAAGCTGCTACTACAAACTGTTTAGGATAATTAAGAAACACAATTGTCAATCCATCAAACTTATGGTCATGTTAGATAATGGTCTAGGTTATTACAGAAATAGCTTTCCTAGGTTGAATGGATAGTTAGCTTTTAGGAGATCCCAGAGGCCTTTTAATATCAGAACTAATATGACAAGCCATGGTGACATCTGTGGTCACCTGGCCTCGCTGCTTACCGCAGATGCTCATCCCAACCCCAAACAAACAACGTCCCCTTGCTGCTGCCCGCATCAAGAACAGCACGGGCTATCTTCTCACGATTCTGCTCACATCCTTTCATAACCAGTAGGAAAAAGCTACTCCCAGGAACTCATTAATTCTAGAAAGGTATGAATTTAATGCACTTTCATTTCTCTCTCTGCTCACTCCCCCTACCCCAAATTCCAAAAACAAGGAACCATGAACTCTCTTCATGTGTGTAAATCAAGTGCTACGCCACATTAAGAGGCGATAACACAGATCAGGGAGGGTGCTGTTGGAAGCTTGGCTGGATTACGGTTCCATTTCCTCTTGGGAGCTGATTGTGATGAGTGCTTATCTCCTCCCTCCAGTGTGTGCTCAGTTCCTGTTGATTTCCTTGCCAATTAAAAGGCATAAGAGCCTGTACTGTGTGTAAAGAGAGGCTAATCAAACTCACAGTGACGGAAAAAGCCAGTGCAAGATGCCAACTACATGAAAACTGTCCTGCTCTGAAAATGTTAAGAGATTTTGACCCAGTAAAACCCACTTTAGACCCTGCATCGTAAGAAAGATTTATGCTCACAGCTATTCAGTAGTCACAGTATAAACTAAATTATGGAACTATGGCTAAATTGTAGACCTCTAATAACTGAATATGACTTATTCATTTGCATATTGACCAAGAGTTATTAGTATCACTGAAAAAAAGACTGTCATAATATTTTATGGGGAAAAACAGTACATGACATTGTATGATCCATCTCTCTCTCTCTCTCTCTCTCTCTCTCTCTCTGTGTGTGTGTGTGTAAAATGTGAAGGGAATCTACCAAAAGGTTAACAATGATGAGAAGAGGGTCACAACTAAGGGTGTGTTCATTTCCTGTTCCCGCTTTCTCACATTCTAAACTTCCTTCAGGAATAAACATTGTTATCATAAAAAATAAGAGATATTTCTATTTAAAACTTAGATGGATAAACTGGGTGATTTCTGACTTTTCTTTAGCTGTCTTCTACATTATATCCAGTCCATTTTGTAAAGCAATACCAGCCAGTTTCATTGTTGGCTGAGTTGAATTTGTTACTTTTTCTTGTTGCTTTGACAAGATACCTGAAAACAAAAAAAGAAACTTACAAGAGGAAACCTTTGCTTTGGCTGACAGTTTAAGAAAGGGTACAAGTCATCATGGTGGGCAAACCTGGAGGCAGGAGCACAAAGCATGCTGGTCACATTGTGTGGACAGTCAGGAAGTAGGGAGATGAAAGCTGGCCGTCTGGTGTCTTCTCCTTTTTATAAAGATTGGGATACAACCCATGAAGGTCCCACCCACACTGAGAGAGGGACTTCTCAACTCAGCCAAACCTCTCTGGACTTGTTCACAAACATCCAAAAATTTGTTCCCTGCATAATTCTGTTTCCTATAAAGCTGACAGTAAAGATTAGCTATCAGAGAATACACTCTTTATTTAAGCTTTATGAGCAGAACCAACTATCTAAACTGTGGACCACAACTACTAGTAAATTCTAGAAATACCAGCCCTGATACAAAGTGAGTGGGTGCCTTGGTTGCTGACACAAGCAAAAACCTTCCTAGAGAACCCTTCCTTCCTACTTAGGACATGGTCATGAATGTGTACAAGTCTACTCTGATAATGGC
This sequence comes from Mus minutoides, assembly GCA_902729485.2. NCBI lineage: Eukaryota > Metazoa > Chordata > Mammalia > Rodentia > Muridae > Mus > Mus minutoides. Next base: position 87,981 of record CACVCL010018937.1, on the reverse strand, counting down.
AACATTTACTGCAAGGAAATGTCAGTGTAGAAAAAAAATCTCCACTATTCCTGATGTTTCTAGAAAAGGAACAAATGCAAACCATATCTATTAATGTCTTGAATCTTGAGAGCATTTCAAAGTGAAGGTCACCCTTTTCTATCACTAGTAAGTTCAACATATTGTATTTCACCTGTGAAAAAGGCATCTGATGGTTTTTAATTCTTTTTCCTATGCATTCTTGTGTTACATATATGCATGTGTGGTGGTAGCAGTGGTGAGTGTGTGTGTGTGTGTGTGTGTGTGTGTGTGTGTGTGTGTGTGTGTGGTATGTAGCGGCAAAAGAAGAAAAACAGAAGTCAGTGCTAATTAGCCAGCATGCACTGGTAACAAGAGTTTACAATTCAAAACAACAGGAGCCTAGTAGATATCAAGAGGCAACTGATAGATGCCCCACTGTTAAAAAGAACATTGGTGCTTTATCTCAGGGTTCTCCGTATGCTAGGCATGCACTTACCACTGACATATGCCCTGGATGTCCAAACTTGTGCATAAGACAACTTGGAAAATTCCATATCTTTTCAAAGTATTAACATGCCTAGCCAAACATTCATTTGATAGTCTAATGCTAATTAAAGGCTGATTCTCTGCAAAGTTACATATTAACTTGTAGATTTGTTTCTAGCAGAGATACAAACTATCCCTAATTGGTAGGAAAGAAAACCCAGGGGTTACCTTTGTTGTCCTTTGGGACATTAACTAGTTTAATGTGTAGCCTAGTAGTCCCATTCCACCACTGCATTAACTGCTGTTTCGCAAATGGTCCTTAGGTAAGCTTTGCATCTTATTCATTCTTTCACTACTTAATGAGAATTCTTTTTAAATCTTTAATAGATTCTCCTTCTCTCTATGTAGGTGAGCTGTGCTTTGCATTCTTTTGAAAAGTATACTTTAGTTCTACCCACCAGCCCAACCCTAACACACATCCTCAAAAGCCTTACAATCTTTTAAAAAAGATGCATGTATGTATGTATGGACATTTTCCCTGAATTTATATCTTTACACCATGTGTGTGCAGTTTCTGAGGAGGCCTGAAGAGGGCATTAGATCCCCTGACTAGAGAGAGGGTGGCTGTGAACCATCATGTGAGTGCCTTGAACCAAACCCAGGGCCAAACCAAACCAAACCAAACCAAACCAAACCAGAGCAACAAGTACATTTTTATCCTTTTTTAAAAAATTAGATATTTTCTTCATTTACATTTCAAATGCTATCCCCTTTCCTAGTTTTCTCTCTGAAAGTCCCCTATAACCTCCCCCCGCCCTGCTCCCTAATCTACCCACTCCTGCTTCTTGGCCCTGGAATTCCCCCGTACTAGGGCATATAATCTTCACAAGACCAAGGGCCTCTCCTCCCATTGGTGGCTAACTAGGCCATCCTCTGCTACATATGCAGCAAGAGACAGGAGCTCTGGGGGTACTGGTTAGTTCATATTTTGTTTCTCCTATGGGGCTGCAGACCCCTTCAGCTCCTTTGGTACTTTCTCTAGCTCCTTCATTGGGGGCCCTGTGTTCCATCCAATAGATGACTATGAGCATCCACTTCTGTATTTGCCAGGCACTGGCAGAGCCTCACAAGAGATAGCTATATCAGGGTACTGTCAGCAAAATCTTGTTGGAATCTGCCATAGTGTCTGGGTTTGGTGGTTGTTTATGGGATGGATCCCCAGGTGGGGCAGTCTCTAGATGGTCCTTCCTTCAGTCTCAGCTCTGAACTTTGTCTCTGAAACTCCTTCCATGGGTGTTTTATTCCTACTTCTAAGAAGGATTGAAGTATACACACTTTGGTCTTCCTTCTCCTTGAGTTTCATGTGTTTTACAAATTGGACATAGTACTACTGGAAGATCCAGCAATACCTCTCCTGGGCATATACCAAGAAGATGTTCTAACTTGTAATAAGGACACATGCTCCACTATGTTCATAGCAGCCTTATTTATAATAGCCAGAAGCTGGAAAGAACCCAATGTCCCTCAACAGAGGAATAGATACAGAAAATGTGATACATTTATACAATGGAGTACTACTCAGCTATTAAAAACAATGAATTTAGCCAGACATTGGTGGCACTCGCCTTTAATCCCAGAACTTGGGAGGCAGAGACAGGTGGATTTCTGAGTTTGAGGCCAGCCTGGTCTACAAAGTGAGTTCCAGGACAGCCAGGGCTATACAGAGAAACCCTGTTTCAAAAAAAATTAAAATTAAAATTAAAACAATGAATTTATGAATTCTTAGGCAAATGGATGGATCTGGAGGATATCATCCTGAGTGAGGTAACCCAATCACAAAAAACCACACATGATATGCACTCACTGATGAGTGGATATTAGCCCAGAAACTTAGAATACCCAAGATACAGCAAGTGCTCTTAACCACTGAGCCACCTCTGTAGTGCCTGATCAGTATTCTTGGGAGACGCCCATACCAGTGTCTCTTCACCATCCCATGATCAATTCTTTTCTCGGGAACTTTTAAACAACTTACATAGGTAAGTATCTCCCTTTGAGAGGAGCTTGCCAGATAAGGGACAGAGCAGACAGAGCTGTGCAGTCATGAGATCAGGAAACAATCACACTGGATTCCCAGCCAGCAATTCTTTGACTCTGAGATGCAATGCACAGCAACCTTGCCCTTTATAGTAGTGAGGACCACTTCTCAAAGGAACCCTCCTTTCTTCCCCACCCCTGATTTCTCTGGCTTCTCCTCTGCAGAGAGATTCCTTTGACAGATGTCTACACCTGGGCTCTCTCTGTGGCTTGACTCTAACATCTAGAAATGCCCAGCCTTTGACATAGCAATGTTAGGACACCATCTACAGATGTGTTGGGTTTTGTTCATAGCTATGCTGGGACACACGTGTCCTGCAGGCTGCAGGTTGGACATACCTACCAGTGAGTTGTTGAGCCAACAGAAGACATGATTTTCACTTGATTACCTTTCTCCCTGTAACTAGAAAGACTGCCATCTACTTCATTTTGCTTTCCAGTGTTAGTTTTGCACAGCACACACTGAGTGGGAACTCATGCTGTTCCTATGTTGCTTTTGCTGACTTCTTTCCTATCTCTAAATTTTAGCAGGAACAAGGGACTTCACCCCTGCCAGAAGCCTTCAGGATTTAAAGCTAAAGCTCAATAAATGGACTCTCCATCTCTCTTGCATTCTTTTAAAAACTAAAGCTCAGTGCAGGAGAAAACAGAACACTATTAAAACAACAACAACAACAACAACAACAACAACAACAACAACACAGCAGCTTACCAAGCCCAAAGCAAGAGCACACTAACCGAAAAGCTAGTGCAAAGGGCTCTGTCTTTCAAAGCTCATAACATTACACCTCATTAAGTCATGCTTTCATTTACGTAAGATGGCTGCTATTTCAAGGTGACAAGGAAAATACTTTTAGATTTTAAAAAGATGAAATACACACAAAAAAATATACCCGTTTTATCTTCTTGTCAAACCATGATATTCCAAAAACTAACTTTGTTTGCCTGTCAATTTAAAAAGTGGTTTATTCTGTGGGTTCCTTCACCGTGGGCCTCACTCTTGCCACATACTCTGGCCCAAGTGTTACATGTTTCCTTCTTTGGAGGGTGTACTAGGAGCTGGTCTGTGGGCTTGAGTTTTGGCATCCCTAACCTTCCTGGATTTGTTTCCTTGGATATGCTAAGACCATCCTCTTCGCGAGCCCCAACTGAATCCTTTCATTTCCTATGTATTGCTAAATGGGAAGCAAGCTTCCTTCTCAAGAACGGAAGGAAGGAAGGAAGGAAGGAAGGAAGGAAGGAAGGAAGGAAGGAAGGAAGGAAGGAAGGAAGGAAGGAAGGGAGGGCATTGTTTCTAAGTCTCTCAATTCTCATTTCTTTCAATTTACCCTCCCATTCTCCAGTTCCCCCTTTATTACCAAAAAGCAAAACAAAAATCTGCCCTCAAATAGAAACATTTCCAGATACAAACCCTACTTCCAATTACCAGCATGCAACATCTAATTGAAGACCAAACATCCAGAAAGCTCCTGGATAGTGCATGATTTGTAATGAGTTGTGATATCATGTCTCTACCAGGCACTTTTCTGGCATGTGGAAATTTTGAAAGTTGTTGTCTTAGTTACTATCCTGGCACTGTGGAGAGACACCGTGGCCAAGGAAACTTGTATAAATGAAAGCATTTAACTGGGGTCTGGCTTTCAATTTCAGAGGTTTAGTCCATTATCATCATGGCAGAGAGCATGGCAGCAGGCAGGCAGGCAGGCACAGCTTTGGGGATGTAGCTAAAAGCTACATGCTGGCTTGCCTGGCAAAGGCTTGGGCCTGGTATGGGCTTTTGACTTCTCAAAACCAACCTTAGTGACATACTTTCTCCAACAAAGTCACACCCTCTAGTCTTTCTAATCCTTTTCACATAGCACCATCGCAGTTTTGCTCAGCTGAGGGCAAGAGTGGCATCTCAAGCAGTGTCCCTGACATAGAACACTACAATAAGTGCCCGCGGGGACATGTGGAGCCATTTCATTCGTGGGATTTAGAAGCTCGTACGCCAACCTGGGTGTCTTTGTCTGTTTTCCTATCTGTTGTTGTCTTTTGTTTCTCTTATTTGGCTTCTTTGTAAAGGGGCTGTGTGGAGGGCCATTCATATAATACATATAATTTAGCAAAGCAAATCACAAACATTCTTACAGTTCTCACACCAACGAATCTCACCATGTTGGCCGAGAGCTTCAACGAATGGTTGAAGAGCATCAAAGTATGGGCTGAAGTTAACTTTTTCTGTCACCCACCATCTTACCTTACTTCCTCAGGCCATTTATAAACAAACACGAAACTGCAATGAGACTGTCATTCCAAAGAGCTCTGTAACAGCGCTCTAAACACGTGTGACATTTTTGTTGTTCTCAACAGTCAGAGAAATTTCACTGTAGTTTAGACAGGTGCTGTTTTCAAAAATTCATCTTTTAAAAAATTAGCATATTCTAACAAGTTATAGAAAAGGTGAATTTAGACAGTTCGGTTTTTTTTTTCTTTTAATTTTAAAAAATATAGAATATATCAGTATGTAGTGGAAGAGTAACCAAAAAAAACATACCCACTCCCAGTGGAAAAACAGGTTGCCCCATTGTTCATTTGGCATGGTGGAGACTGGGCCACTTTTACTTGCTGTGTAGTAAAAGTAGCACAGTTGTTAAAACTGAACCCGATCCCCCCTCGTAGGACCCTCACCTCATGGTCTCTAAGTCTCTGTATGGATTAATTAGGGACTAACTTAAGAAAAAAAGAATCAGCTCCATGAATCTTTTTATTAATTTGTCTATTGTAAAACAGGCTCTCTTCTACATAGCCCAGACTGTCTGGGACTTGATATGATTCTCCTGCCTCAGCCTTCCCAGGATTGGGACTGTAGCTGTCTACTGCACATTTCCAGTCTTAAAGCCTGGTCAAGAATAATGTCTTCCTTCAGTGAAGGCCTTTGTCTGTTTGTGATGACCCAGCTCTGGTGACCATCTTCTTTCCAACAGCACAACGTAGTGCAGGCTGAGCTCTGACCTGGTTCTCAGGCAGCAGAGACTCCTGTCACCCTGTGAAGAGGCTATGACCACAAATTCTGTGCTAGGGTACAGAAGCCATAAAATAGAAATCCCATGCTTAAGCAAGAAAATGTTAACTGTAGCTTAATTTCAGCATTTACTCATTCTAAAGAGCTTCGACGGAAGTTTCCAAGTTTGTGCTTAGGGAGGGTGCTGGGTTGGAAAGATTAACTCAAAACTATTAACATTAAACATTAATGATGAGTCTTATTAAAATACAAAAGAATCATGAGAGGTTCTGGGGATTCCACAGTTGCACAGTTTGGACTCTAACTTATCTTCCCTCCCTGCTCCTGCCCTGTTCTTTCTTTTTTTTTTTTTTCATTTTTCCTTCTTCTTTTCCCCCCTTCCCCTGAGGCCATAGAGGGAATAGACTGTGCACACTGCGTTAGCGGGTAGGTTTTCAATGCTTTAGCAGGCTTTCACACCATCCTGTCTTGGACAGTTTTGTCCTTATCATACCCTTTATCTGCTATAGTAGAGAGGTGCACAGTCCGCTGCCCCTCTNAACAAGTACCTGTCCCAGAATTAATGCATGAATTTAAAAGAAAATATGAAAGAATTATAAACATATCTTTAAAATACAGATTTAAAAAAGGAGAAATTGTGATCCATAAATCATAGTAGGAACAGACTTAATGGATTTCTAATAATGTAATAATAACTCATAAACATGGACAAACAATAATGAAACTTTAAAATAATTTTTCCACTTTTAATATGTAGTAAATATTTTCCATGTATTAAATATTATTTTGCAATGTTCATTTAGTGACTATGTAAAATCTTAGTAAGTCAGTGCAACATTGCATCAATAATTATCTTTTTCCCTTGGTGCTGAATTTCTAAACCAGTGTTTCTCAATCTTCCTAATGCTACAACTCTTTAATACAGTTCCTCGTGTTGTAGGACCCCAATGATAAAATTATCTTTGTTGCTACTTTATAAGTGAAATTTTGCTTCTGTTATGAATTATAATATAAATATCTGTGTTTTCAGATGGTCTTAGGTGACCTCTGTGAAAGGGCCATTCGACTCCCCAAGGGGGTCTCCAACCATAGGCTGAGAACTGCTATTCTAGACTGTCCTCTCCTGGTGGTGTTGCTACTGCTATTAAGAATGATACATGTTTATGTATATGAATATTCATGCGATTTCCTGATGATAAATTAGAAGCAGAACATCAAGGCTTTTGGTTCATAATTGGCACAAAGAATCTTTCTAGTTATGTAAACCAAAGTTTAGCATAGCTCAGTGTGTGGTGCCTGCAGCCACACTTGCTAGGTCTTGGTCCATCATTCCTGTGCATTCACTCCTATCTCTAAGCTTTTATACTTGAGTCTCATCAAAGCAGCCACTCTCCAAGGACTCTGTTACTGAAACCTCAAAGAGAAAGGAAACTTGCCTCACTGGAAACAGCTCTGAGGCTACTTCCAGCTGTTCCTTCATGCTGGGATGGAAGAGTGTACATGTCTCTTCATTCTCTTTGTAGCAGCAAGCACATTTTAGAAGACTAATCTTATTTCATATAATGTTTCAAATTTTAATTGTGCTCATTCTTTGTTTGCTTTTGAGACAGGATTTCTCTGTGTAGCCTTGGCTATCTTGGAACTCACTCTGTAGACCAGGCTGGCCTTGAACTCACAGAGATTCGCCGCCTCTGCCGCTGAAGTGCTGGGATTAAAGGTGTATAACACCACTGCCCAGCATTAATTGCACTCATTTTTAAACTATGAGTTGAATCACATTTAAGCTATAACAAAACTTCATCTTTCCCACAAATTTAACAAGAGTAATTTTAGCTTGTGAGAAAAGAATAAAAAAAATTAGCGCTAGGATTGGGGAGATGGTTAAGTCAATAAAGTATTTGCTTTACAAGCCTGAGAACCTGTGTTCAGCCTCCAGAAAGGGAGTCTAGGCATGGTGATGTGGGCTTGTTACCTCAGTGTTGGTGAAGTGAAGGGAGAAAGGAGCTTCCCTGGGGTTCAAAAGCTGGCTAGCTTAGACTATCCAGAGAGCTCCAGTCCAGCGGGACAGCCTGTCTCAAAATAGGTGGACCAGAGCAAAGACAACCAAGGTTGTTCTCTGATTTCTACATATACACAAAAATGCATGCAGCATCTATGCTCATGTGCACACACAAAACTTAGCCTTTAAAAAAATCTTATAGCTATCTATGAATATCTGACTCTATGATGCTATTAAAATTTCTTTAAAACATTTCATTCTAGCTGGAAGTGGTAGCGAATGCCTTTAGTCTCAGCACTTGGGAGGCAGAGGCATGCGGATTTCTGAGTTCAAGGCCAGCCTGGTCTACAGAGTGAGCCAGGGCTACACAGAGAAACCCTGTCTCACAAAATCAACCAACCAGTCAAACAAACAAACAAACAAACAAACAAACCAAAAAAACAACCAAAACCAAACCAAAACAAAACATTAATTCTCCTTGGTAAATAAAGTTATTAATTTCTATTCTAAACCTACCACCAATGGGTGACATTTAATAAATATTACTGGCACAAATACCACAGCACCTACCTACCAGGATTTTAGAATTGAGCCTTACCAGTTCTTGGGATATATATACGCAGATTGGGTTAAGAATTATGGGCTTGGGAATTAAGAAGCTTGTCCATTTTAGTAAAAACCACACTGTAAATGAATAGGGAAAGAATCTCTCCTTTAACAGGAGTATGATAATAGTTTTAAACAAAACTACTGAACATGAGTGCTTTATTGGAGGCAGGAACATCAGCTACCTTTTCCAAAGGGTCCCTATGTTGGGGCAGGAGGATTTAAAAACCTAGTGACTTGTCTATGGCAAATGCCTGTTTCAAGAGAAGCAGCGTTGGCAGCAAAGGAAAATGGAGCATATGCACCCACAGGTGGGGAAAAGGACCCTACGCATGTATTCCTGAATGAGTGTGTGTATGTACATGTACGTGTCTCTGTGTTTGTGTGTGTGTGCACGCGCATATGTGCATGCCTGCATGAGTGTCTGCATGCGTGTGTGCTTGTGTGATGCCTGTGGTTCTGCTCCCACGTGTGGGCATCCTTTTGGGACACAGTGACTAAACTCAGGTCATCACCTTGGCTGCACATTCCTTCACCCACTGAACCATCCTGCCTTCTCCCAGTCTTCCAAGAACCTCAATTATAACGTTTACTTCTAGCTATATGAACAAGTATTTATATGAATTTCTTGAAATTATAAAAATTATTTTTTGATTGTTTTTCTGACTAGATCTGTTTTCATATACCCAATTGTTTTGTCACAATCCTTCATTTTTCCTCTCTATGTAACTGGACACCAAGACAAAAAGCTTTACTGCTGAGCAAACAGATGATTTTCTGCATCTCAACCTTAAGAACTTGATTCCAGAAGTGATTTGAATGCGATAAATAAAAATAATTCATGGTTGTCTTTTCTATTTTAACACTTACAGGTGGTCCTTCCTTATCTGTGGACTCAGCAAACTGCACGTACTCAACAAACAGTAGAATAAAAATAACAACAAAAAAAGACCATGCTGAACACACATTTTTTGTTAGTATTCCCTAAGTAGTAAAACATAACTACTTCATATGTATGAAGTATCAGGTATTGTAAGTACCTTAGAGAGAATATGTAGGTCGTATGCAAATATAAATTTCTCATTCTCTATAAGAGATTTGCACATCTCTGCACATCCACAAGAGGTCCTGGGTCCGCCTTCTATGGATACTGAGAAACTGTCCCATTTTCTCTGTCAACCTAGTCTGTGACTTTCTGACCAGGATATTAGACACCAATACTAAGGCTTCCTACTTTTTCCATGTTCTTAATTCACTACATCTTTTGCTTCAATTAAATCCCCTCCCACAATAATTACGTTGGCTTAATTAAAGAATACTGCAGCTCCCTTCTGTGGGTGAGATGCCAAGTTGGTTGTTTTAAGACTTTATCTACAATGAGTAGAAGTAAATTGTGCTTATTCTTGGCTGTGCTTGGGCTTAGTAGGAGCCCTGCACTGTTGATACAGCACTGAGCCCCTAGGATGGACACCTCTACATGGGAGATGTTGCTGTACTTCCTGAACAACTAGACTTTCCCATTTCAAAACCAAAGCCTCGTTCACATTCAACCAGTAATAGGTACCAGATTGGTTAAATCAGGTATTCAACCAGCTGTTCTCCACATGAGACTTCTCACTGATGTGTTGAAGGGATGAATAAATAATTCTAACTGGGTTTCCAACTAAATATTGTCAGTAGAGATCTATTTGTTTTACTGTTACTGCTGTCTTGTGAGTATTGTTCTCAAGCAGGGAAGTATAATCTACCGTCCATCCCCAGTGAACCTCTGGTAAATGTCTGGCAATATTTTTGAATGTAGGAAGTTGAGAAAGAAGGGCTGCCATTGGTGCCCAGCAAGCAGAGGCCTAGAAAATTAATAAGCATCCTGGAATGCACACGGTAACACCCACGACAAGCAGCCCCCATAAGTTTTCCCTTTCAAGATATTAATAGCGCAAAGGCTGGGAAGCCCTCCATTAGGGAAGTGAGATAAACTTAGACAAGAAGTATGTATTCCCTTTGAAATGTTGGGAAGGCTTAGCACCCACAGACTAGAGATCTGGGTCAGGATTCTATCTCAGACAAGCTGCTCAGGGAAGCTCCATGAGGAAGTTTCCCAGTGTGCTTTCAGGGAGGAATTCAGGAAGTGTGGATTCACTGGGAGCACAATGGTTTCCACGGGAAGTGTCACCAACTTGATATTGAAAAATTCATCCGTCACATTTAGCTTCTCTACTATAAAATATGTATACAAAGAAGAGTGAAGTAGACAAGAGACATTAACCAAACTCTACAAATGGACTCAGGGATAGATAGCCTTTGATTCACTTTAAGTCTTTTCTTCTTTGGGGATACATTTGGCTTAGGGGGTGAAGGGAAGTAATAAATATCATCAATGTTGTGACACCTGAGAAAAGCAGCAGCCATTTCAGATTTTAATCACCTTACCCCTTATTACAGATGCCAACTGTGTGGCAGGTGCTCAAGAGGAAAAGCTTTATCAGTCCTATGCATCTAATTACTTATCTTGGAGAAAATTAGGCAAAATTCCAAGGCTGCAGAAGACTCATGCTCTGTTGGGAGTTATTAATTACAAGCAGACTTAAGAAGCATTAATTTGTTTTGGTAACCATGCCAGGGTGTATCTAAGTCTGCCAAACAGGATGAAAAGAGAAGGCTGGGGAGAAGGTGAGTTTCTTGGATAAGTTGGGAAAGCAGGGGATTAAAACCAGATGGCCCTGATGTGTCCCTTCTAGCCAAGTTCCAAACAAAATATTTCTTCTGATGAAGTTTAAATTAAATTGATGACAAACTGCCTCACTTTTAATCACCTAAACTCAGTTCTTTAAAAAAAAATGGGTTCTTGTTTTGCTTTGAGATAATTAACATATACTCTAACACACAAACACTCACCCAAATACATGTATATACACAAAGGGAGGAAAATTAAACAAAATATAGAAGTTGGTTGTCTCTAGGTAGGAAAAAAAATCACAGATTTCACTATCATATATATTTTTTTCTATGAAGTCTCCAAAAATTCTATAACTAGGCACACAGTATTTTCATAGTGAGAAAATAGTCTGTAACAGGACAATTATTTATACGTCTGTTCTAAGTCCATTCACCACTTATAATCCAGCCCTGCTTCTGCAGATACCTTCCAAATATCAGCATGGTTGTACATGTTGGAAGAAGATAGTCATAGATATTAATGAAGTTTAAGTCTTAACCAATATTATATATCTGGCTAAATAACACAGTATTACATAAGAGGTTAATACATTACTAAGAACAAAGTGGTCCAAAGTCTTCTTTAATCTGTTTTTCATGGGCTAGAACACATCTTTGCATGGATAGATAAAAGAAGGACAAAGGAAGAGACTAGATACCAAGTCACACACAGGATAGTTATAGGACATACTAGAAACATAAGGCTCAAATCATGTGAAGGGTCTGCAGTAGAGCTGTGCTTAAGCTCAATGCCTAACTTACATACAACCTATATATTCAGTCATAGCAAATGTTGGTTTAAGTACAAACATGTCCTTTAATGTGCAAGATAACATACACACATAGTGCCTACATCTCATGGTCATGGAAGAATTGAAGTGTCTTGCTAAGATACTAATAAAACTCCAATGCCTAAACTTAAGGCACTGACTGAACTTAACATACGTCGAAGAAAAAACTATGCTGCAAAACAAACAAACAACAAAATAAAACAAAACCAACCAACCAACCAACCAACCCAAAAACTTAAAACCTAGTAACCATTTAGGTTCAGACACTAATAAGCAACCAGGTTCTTCAGAAATGGTAATCTAGTAACTGTCTGATTAAAGCAATACTTACAGAAGAGCTTCAGCATAGATGTTATGTAGGCCAAGGTTGGGAGGACATGGGAGAAAAGTGGTTCAAAGTCACAAGAGTTTGAGGAAAACAGGCAACCATTTAGATCAATAGATTCTCATCAGTTCTGGTCTTACACTGGCCTGGAGTTGCTCAAGTGTCCCTTACTGACAAAAAAGTCATGTCACGTTAACCGGTTTTGTTTTTGTTTGTTTGCTTTTCTGTTATTTGGCTAGCATGGAGAAGTATCCTGGCGTGGTTCATATCAGCCTTACCTCTTTCCTTAACAGTCCTTCTTGAATCAAGTTCTGTGGAGACGACCCACTTTATGCATATTCAATTAGTCTATCACTACCTTGATCTCTGTAACTTAATTACGTATGCACAGTTCTTTTGCCATCGTTGGGAAGCTTTCCTAGCTCCAAACTTTCCCTTTATTATGCTTTCATGTTTTTCTTGGTCCTAGTACTAGGAATTAAACCTACGGCTTGATGTATGTAAGGCAAGTGTCCTAACACTGAACTACAGGCTCAAGGTGAGTGTGGTGTATGTGCATGTGTGTCCACATGTGTGAGAGCATGCCTAGGAAGGTACCCATGCACATAGAGGCCACAGGCTGACATCTAATGTTCCTCCTTGGTTGCTCTCCGCTTTACTACAGTGAGGTCCGCAGTGAACATAGAAGTAGCCACTTCTAGCCGGGCAGTGGTGGCGCAGGCCTTTAATCCCAGCACTTGGGAGGCAGAGGCAGGTGGATTTCTGAGTTCGAGGCCAGCCTAGTCTACAGAGTGAGTTCCAGGACAGCCAGGGCTACACAGAGAAACCCTGTCTCGAAAAACAAAAACAAAACAAACAAACAAGAAATGGTATGTGCCGTGCATATTTGGCTTTTCAGTGTTTCACTATTAAGCTTTGGATTTTTACCAAAGATGGTTTGGTGAAAATCCTTATCAGATTAATGATGCTTCTTTGTATTCATAGTCTGCTAGGTTTTTCATTCTTTATGCAGACATTGAGGTCTGCCTAATGCTTTTAAACTGCACTAAAGCTATTTTGCTCCCTCTTCTCTTCATATGGTAAATTACCTTGCTTAGTTTTTCAATGTTACCCTCCACTTGTCTTCTTAGAACACCTCTGCTTGGCCATGATGTATTATCTTTTCAATATGTTGCAGTTAATTTGCTGACATTTTGTTTAGGAATGTCAATGTTTTCAGTACAAGTTTTCATCTAAAGTATTTTTTTTCCTCTATGTTGCATGGAATTTTTTTTTAAAGATAAGCTTTTGAGAACTAAAGAGATGACACAGTTGTTAAGGCTGTGTACTATTATTTCAGAGGACTTCAGTCCAATCCCAGTACTCAGGGCAAGTGGCTCACAACCACGAATCATTCCAACTCTGGGGATCCGGCATCCTATTTTGACCTTCATGGGTATCTGCACTTGTGTGAACATGCTCTTACATACAGAAGAACACATAAGCACAGAATTAAAATACAAAATCTTTTTAAAAACTATAACATCTAGTCCTTGTCCACACTAATGCAAGCACATAGTAGTCCTTTTATCTACTCTTTTGTACTGTTTCAGATAGAGCTAGCAAATGTTACGGAAGCTGCTGCTGCAATAGAGCAATTCACGCACTTGTTTCCTGCATCGCTATCAAATTAATACACTAAATCCATCAAGATGGGGCAGGGTCTAAGTCTGATGAGTGACACTTCATTACACTGCGTGTTCTTAATAAATACACAGTGACACTGACCCTGCATCATCAGGCGTCACACTAGGTAACAGGGGCTTTCTGTCAAAAGTCAAACAAACAAAAATCTTTTTTTTTTAAATGCCATCTGGTAATACTCTTGGATTGCAGTTACTGTACACACTAAAACACAACCTTCTCTGCTACGCATGTGACACCAATACACATATTTATGTAAATCTGGCACAAAGTTATCAAAGGAAACTCACTAACGGGTTAGGAAGCCCAGTCTTCCCCTGCAGGAGACTGAATCAGTGCACTTCTTTGAAATGCTCTGAAAATTAAAACCTCTTGAAGTGGAGAAAGGATACATTCCATAGAAAATAAAATAGGCAATGATAAGTGATTTCAATGAGACAGTGTCGATACGGTGCCTTTTGTCTTGATCATTCACCTCCGGAGCATTATTAATTCAATGATAAACATGTGGGTGCTGTCTATAAGGGCTTCACTCCTTAGACACCTCACATAAACAAGAGGCTTCACGGAACACAAGCATCTGGGCTGATGTGAAAGGCAGCAGGGTCTTCACCTCGCGCCCACCAGCTCTGTCTATCAACACAAGCACTCTTTAGAAAGCTCGAGTAGCTGGAGTCGTGCTCTGTGCGACACTTGATTGCGGTGACAGTCACCTTGAAAGGGTGACAGGTGGTCAGCTCTAAAACATTCAGGGTCGTGGGTTACATTTGATTGACTCTGCTCACTGAGCAGGTACAGCTCTTTGTGTTTTACTAGGAAACAGGATGACTGTGTTGTGTTTCCATGGTGATTTCTGAGAACAATGTTCAAGCATAAAAGTTACTCTTTTAATCAGCAGTCATTTTCATCTGGATGGTATTCCCATGTTACCCTGAATCATCACTGTGTTAATTTACTTTCTGCCTCAGGTCAGGGTGCAATTCATTTGCTCTGAGCAATGGAGGTTTTTATCTGAGGGTGTAGGAGTAGGGAGAGATGCAGAAGCTAAGAGGCATGGCGATATAATTAAAAATACAGAACAAAAATAAAGAAGACAACTAACTTGAAAGCAAAATTATTAACTATAAAATATAATTTAAAAAACAGAAGATGGTGACGGCATCCCACTTCAGAAAGACTTCTAGCTTGCTTGCTCCCAGCCCCCACAAAGTCTGTGCGCCAGCAAGACACATGTCCTTTAGATGCCATCTCTTAATGTTCGATGACAGTATAAATTTTCTGCTGTAAACATCAATACATCCATTGAGTCTGTCCCAGGCCATAAAATACACAGCTTTAAGAGAAATTTCTACTGATACAATTAAGGCTAATTTTGTTGGGACTCAAAAGCACTGGCCAAAGACCACAAAGACAGTGTCTGCGTATGTCTGCCTAATGAATAGTAAGAGAATCAGCACAGATTCAAGTAAGTGGGTAAGAAAGCTGTTATTATCCTAAGCAAAGTCAAAGCAGATGGGAGAGACTTGACACGCATATTCAGATACGTGCCCGCCTCACATCAGATCTTTTATGAATGGCTGATTCCAGATGGTGGTGCTGCCGTCAGAAGCATGAGTTTAGATACAACATCTATTTTCCTTTTGCTCCAGCATATCGTGTCATTTCCAACTCCTTCACTTAGTGGGCAAAGCAGATATCATCAAAATCAAAGAAGCCATTACTAGCCAAGTTCTCTGATATCTTATAAATCAAGTACTCCTTGATTTAGCCAAGCAAGCTCAAACACCCCTACCTGTCCTCATTCAGCCCATTTCCAGTTTCATGTTGCTACCCCACAGTCACACAAATGTTGACAAGACAAATGGTGACAGGGAGAGATGCTTAGCAAACACACTACCCTCTGAGAGTCAGCAAGCATCTCATTAACCATGACACTTCCACAGCATTGCTCCTGCACCTCTGGAACTCCTGTTTGATTCTAGATAATGAGTTTAAAAAAAAAATAGTAACAGAAATACAGAATCCCAATAAGATAACTTACTTTATCACATTTCTTACATGCTGGTTCCCGTTGCTAGGTAGTAAGATTGCAGATACAGAATTCTTTTAGTTTTTAGATACTCATAGGTATGGCGCAGTGTGCAGAAGATGGGGTATCTTTAAGTTACAGGCGACGAATACACAAGAATTGCCACAGCTTTTATCTCCCATGTGCCAGGCACCGTGCTAAGCAATTTTCTTATAGTCTTTGTTTGCCCAACTTTACTGAAGTAAAATTTATATATATGTATGTATGTATATATATATATATATATGCATTAAAGGCAGATAATGTAATGTTTTAAAGCCTGCACACATAGCGAACTGATAATTACAAAGTACTAAACTTTTACTATCTTACAGGTGTGTGCATATGTGTAAGTTTATGTTTGTATGTATTTGTGAGTATGTATGTGTGTTTGCATGCATGTGCATGTAGAACATTTGCTTTCTCCCTGTAACACAGCATTATTAATTATAGTCATTGTGCTGTTAAACAGATACTCAGAATCCTGCATAACTCTAACTGTGCAGTCACTGTGAGAAGCACGACTTCCTTAAAAAGCTGAATAATATTACATGGCAGACAGTGTATATGTATATGTGTGTATGTAGTTTTATATATTTTATATTTGGTATAGTATATATTTTATACACACACACATATATAACTGTTTACAAAACTTGGCTACCCTGAATCACGGTTCCATGGACACACTTTGAATGTATACCCAGGAGAGGGATTGACACAGTATGAGAGTTCTATTCAACTTGCTTTCTCCTATTCAAAATAACCTAAGCTCCACTTAACAGCTAAGGCAAGATATGGGGACTCACGGAAGTGAAGTAAATGCGCACAGACCTTGGAATTGGATATTTCTCCTCAGGCCAGCAAAAAAAAAAAAAAAAAAAGCCATGAACTCATGAACTTTCAACCTCACCACCTCACCCCATCCTGAATTGCCAAGCTCCATAGACACAGGTTGAGTTGTCATGTGTGTGGTGTTTCATGTGTGTGGTCAGAGGTAGGGAGAGCAGGATTGGGACCAGACAGTGGCCCTGCAGGAGGTGGTTTTGTGTAGATTCTATACACTGGAACAGATATTGGCAGCCTCTGCCCTGCCATGGATTAGCAGTACTAGGAACAAGTTTTTCTGGGCATCCATGACCAGAGAACTTTTGAAATGCAGATGGTAACTGGAAATACTGCCACCAGAAAGCATGGAAAGGGAGGAAGAAAATAGCAGCCATGCTGTACTTGGTGGAAAAAAATGTATAGACCACATGGCAACATGCCAAAGCTCTTTGGCAGGAACTGGATCAGAGGCAAGCAGAACAAAAATGGAAGGGGTGGATCCAGATAAAGAGCCAGGGGTAGTTATTACAATTCTATTATTATCTTGTGAAGGACTTAGAGATGTGGATATTTTGAACCAATATTTATGTAGTATGGTTTTATCTTACAAACTAGTTTCTGATTTCTTTGAAAGTTATGCCCATGAGTAACATATACCTGCGTCAACCACAGTTCTCAATAGATTCCTCTAAATCATCTCCATCTTTTGGAAAGCAGCTACTATAAGGTGGCTAACATAAAAGAAACCACACCTTAGAAGAAGCTCAATTTTCATCAACTATAGGAAAGAAAAAAAAAAAGACAGCGGTAAGGGTCTCTCTGTCCGTCTAGAGGATAAGCTTCCTGGACCAGGGGCTGGTGTATTCTGATGGCATAGGAGAGGGCCTTGAGTAGGAGGGGTCGACTGAGGCCACCACATATGAATCCATCAACTTGAACTTGCTACCTTTGAGTCCCATTCCATAGTCAGGAAGGAAACTTCTTAATCATCTAACTGGCTCTGCCTGCCACAGCAGATGAATATCAGTCCCTAGACCTAATCATCTAACTGGCTCTACCTGCCACAGCAGATAAATATCAGTCCCTAGACTTTTCACTGCAAGTTTATAAAGGATGGTCTTATAAGATGTTGATGATTTATAATGAAGACTAACACAATTTTTAAATGTATAAAAGCTGAAAGTACACCCTGACCTCCAACTTCACTAAAGGCTGGTTCTAAGTATAGTCAGTCCTCATTACACAGGAAATCTTGATCAAAGATCATTATAATTACTGTATTCCTTCACTGAAGAGTGAATGATACTTGATGTGCTTCTATGATATGATTTCTTTGTTCTATATCAATGGGAAGAATTTGAGAGCAAGAGAAGAATGTACAAACTCTAAAAGGGAGGGATCTTAAATAATATATTGAGTGTGAAATAATATATTGAGTGTGAAATTGTTGTTCAAATGTGAAAGGTCTTCATGGGCCCATGGATTTGTACACTTGGTTCCAACTGATAGCACTGTTCTTAGAATGCTGTGTAACTTTCGAGGGATATTCAGTCGATGGTCTGTGGTTTGTGAGAGAATACATACATTTGCTTTGCAGGATGCCGCAACATGATGTTGGCATCTACAAAGTTCATGGTTAAAAAACGTGCATTCAAGTTACTCCCTTCCAAGAGTCAAATGTTTTTAAGATTATGATTTTGTGTTGGGGTGTGTTCATAGTTATCCTGGGCCACATACAGCCTTGTGGGCTCTTGGCTGGATATCCTGAGGGATGAAGCCTTCCTGAAGGGACTGGGTCACTGGGGGGTGGGGACATCTTATGGTTTTATAACCCAATCCTACTCCCAAGTCCATTCTGTGACATTGACACAATGTGATAAGCCATTCCTTTTCCTGGAGCCATCCCTTTCTTACCACAATGAACATATCTCTTCTTAAATCATGAACCCAAATAAAACCTTTCTTTTTTACGTTGCCTTTGTCAAGGTTTGGACAGAGCTATGAGATAAAGTAAAAAATACACTCACTTTGGTTACTATCCTTGAATGGTTTCTATCCTTCCTAGGATGTTTTCCTGACATCGTCTGATGGGGCAAGCCCTAACCAGGCTGCTGTCATGTCTCACTGAGTGCTGCCTGATGGGTTTTAAGTAAGGAGGTATGGTGTTTTCAATGAGAATGGCTCTCATAGGCTCAGGTATTTGAATGTTTGGTTCATAGTTGGTAGAACTGCTTGGGAAGGATTAGATGGTATGGCTTTGTTGGAGAAGGTGTTTCACTAGGTGTGGGCTTGGAGGTTTCAGAAGTTCATGCTATTCCTAGTTAGCCCTTTCTGCCTTCTGTTTGTGGGTGATGTAGCTCTCAGCTACAGCTGCAATGCTATGCCTGCCTGCCTACTGCCATGCTCCCCACCATAGTCATGGGCTCCCCTTCTGAAACTGCAAGCCCCAGTAAACTCTTTCTTCTGCAAGTTGCCTTCGTTCTGGAGTTTTGTTACAATACAAGTGTAACTAAGACAGAGGAGAGAAGAGACAGGGTGGGGAAGAGGAGAGAGCACACCAGATGAACTTTGTTTTCAGCTCACATTTAAACTACACCATCCTTAAGAATCCTTATGTTCCCTACATCACTTCTTTAGAAGCTTCCCATTTAGAGACAGTGATGCCTATTTGAATCTCTTAGTATCCACTATATTATACATCTAGAAACAATTACTAGAGGTAGGGGTGTGTGTGTGTGTGTGTGTGTGTGTGTGTGTGTGTGTGTGTGTGTGTATAACTTTTAATTTGCCAAGTGTCTTTACAACAGTTTTACATATATTAGCACAGGTTTGTAGCTATCAAAGAATAAAAATAATAAGAGAGATTATAAGAAAATGCTTTCATGTTATAGTAAGCAGTCACATCTAAAGAGAAAACCAGTCCATAAAAATGTAAATTTCCTTTTCCTCTCAAGCCTGCCATCTTTTATGAAAATCTTCCAAACAATCACTAAATACTTCAAATGTAGCCATTAGCTTTTATCCCTAAATCAAGCTTGATCATTCAGCAACGTGTCACTTTTGTTCAATGTTTTTTGGCACCTAATAAGTGCTTGAAACTATTAGGACATTCCATCTTATAAGGTTGAAGTTTAAATCCATGCATATTTCAAGTCAAGAATCATTTCTTTTTCTTTCGAGCTGAACACTAGTCGTCCCTTACACAGCGGCTCCAGTATGTGACTAAGGAGTGAGTCACCAGTAAATCCGTCTATAGTTCTGTTCTCTCTCCCTCCACCAGGGCCAGTCTCCATTATGAGACTGCTACCCAAGATAAAAATCTCTAACAAATGCTAAAAGCATTTCCGTTACAAACATAGCTGCATGTCAGCAATCAGTCAGTCTGCTCCAGCATAAGAACATTAAACCCTAAAGGCTGCCTAACAGTGGGGCTTCCCCCTACCAAAGGCTATGTGGAGGGCAGGACAAGGTGGGGGCTCTCTGTCCCAACCCTGGAGCCTGGAGCCTCTTGTCCTCTCAATGCCTGCTCCCTCTAGGGCTGAAGGGGATAGAAAAGAAGAGGCTACACAGGCAGCAGACAGTGGTCTTACCAGCAGCATGAACCTTTGGCGATGGTCTTACCAGCAGCATGAACCTTTGGCAATGATGCCTGCCTGGGTTAAATGCTCACGTTATTTCTCTTTCAGGTGCCACAGTAGGTTTTCCTCTGACCTGCAGCTCCTTTGTCCTAAGAAATTCCCCTGATTCCTGGTAATTGACTCTCCCTCCTCTGTTCTAGGAGCACTGGGCCGCCCTCCCTCCAATACCACCGGCAACTAAGGCATGATTCAGGAGTGCCTTAACCAGCTGTGGACTCAGATACACATCTGGGCATTGGGAACGTATGACACTTTCCCTCATCACTGCTGAAAGAGGAGTGAAATGTCACAATGGGCTTTTTTTATATGGCCTCCGGGCAAAGCAACGTCTGATTGAAGCCATTTATACTTATCATATGCCAGACCACTGTGCTCACTAAAGTGCATGAACATGTATTAGACATCTAAGCCACCTCGCTGAGTTGTTTGGTCTTTGGTCAAGACAGCCTTTCTCCCCGTCATGGGGATGGTGTGATACATAGCACAGCTAAATTAAAAAAAAAAATCTCTTCATGATCTTAAACTTCCTGTCTTTCCCAGTTAGACTTTAGTCATAGTTAAGTGGGCTAAGGCACTAGTGTTTAGCTTTGAGGTGTAGGGGCAACAGCTCGACTGTTCTGGACCCTCCACTGAAGGTTAAGCTGAAGTTGTTTATCATAATAGATTTTGTTAAGTGGTTCTTTCATCAATGGCCAGGTTGATTCATGGTGAAGCTAGAAAAGTCCTCTGCATCTTGTAATGAGGGTCTTGTTGTTAAGGGTCTGCATCAGACCTCTTGCTGAATTGTCTACTCTAGTACTCTGAATATATATAGTTATGCCCTACATCTGACTCATCTTAACAGTGAGGGGCTGCTAGTGACACCAGAAGGCCTGTGTCCATCTTGACCCCGCCCTGGAGTTTCATCTAAGAGCTGTGCATCTTCCTACTGAGGTCAACAGTCAAGTGGTCACATTTGCACTGCTGAGGGTCACACAGTGCTTCTTACGCAAATCCTGACAGCTCAAAGTCACTTACTCTAAGACCAGCTCACAGAACCTCAGGGACAGAAACAAGTTTTAGAGGTTTGTTGGAGATTTGGGTTCAAATTCACTGATTATCATCAGATGACCTTTCTTTTAGATGTGACTGCTTCCTAACATAAAAGTAACTTTTTTAAAAGGAAGACTAGCTCCTTTAAACCCTACTTTGTTAGTATGAATGAAGAAGCTTAATTAGACACTGAAAATCATTCTATACAGACATGTATTTATTCAGAGCCAGTTGCTAACAATGCTCAAGTCTGTAATAAAAATAATTAACATCTAGGAGTTTATATGAATGCAACATGACTTTGTTTTTAGTTGCCCAAAACATAGCTGTCTTTATAGAATCATGACACTTCTGAAATACACATGCAGGGACTGTCTGCTCCCCCTACTTACTCTTATTGTTAAAGTTCAAGTTCACAGGAGATCCCGGGGAAACAGCCAAATTCCAAGTGATTACTCTTAGCAAAACCTTGGGCTGAATTTAATTTCAAGCCTCTATTTTCCACCCCATTTTTCTAAGCGGTGTAGGCAATTTATGTAATTACACTAGAAAATGCATTCTTCCACTTTAAAAGTCAAAGTCCTAAGAGTCTTTGTGTTCACAAACAAATGTTCCATACTGTCAAAGAAAACTGGAATGCCAACAGAAACTGAAATTCCAAATAGGGGCATGCTTCCCGCATCTGTCTTCCCAGTCAGCCTGAACATGCTACACGCAGAGGCCCGAGCCCTCTGCCAGCTCTCCTCCTCCACTCTAGCAAGCATTTGATTCAGACACAAGGTGCTTTATTAGACATGAACTATCCGCTCTGCTTTGATAGTTTGAGTCCAATTGAATTTGACTGATCACAGTTCTTTGTACACATCGGTGGGCAGATTTTTGGAGCAAGCTCAAGACATACATCTTTGATCAAAAGCAATGAGAACACTGGCTTAAGCAGGTGGATGGGATGGAATCCTGAACCTGGCTCTTCTGTCAAGACTGAGAAATCCATCACTTTCTAGGAGATTTTCGTTGGTGGAACCAGCTCAAAATCAGTTTAAATACGAAAATAGAGTAAAAACAGCGTATGTAATTTCTGTTTCATTTTGGCTGCAGCAAAATAAGTTGAAAACAAAAGTATGGTTTATAAATTCTAAGCTTTTAATCACAGACAGGAGCCACAAACCGTGAATGCCAAGCAGATATACACTAAGTTAAATGTCACAGTCATTTATACATATGCATAAAATTTAATGATACATATTTAATATCTGCATACGACCAGTAATAGCTCGACTAGCTAAGAGGAGGGGCTGGGAGCAAATGACCCCAACTGTACCAAAGTCAGCTAGTTCCAACTGCCTTCACCTCACTGCAGCTCCCAAAGGACAAAGCTTGGTCTAGAAGAAGATACTCATTTTATATTCTGTCCCCTCTACAGGTCAGAGCACAGCCTGGAACTAAACATCAACTAAAACATGGTCTCTTGGGGGAGATGAGGCTGGGGAGATGGTTAAGAGCCATCTGTCCATCTGCTCTTCCAGAGAACCAGGGTTCAATTCCCAGTATCTACATGGCAGCTCACCACTATCTGTAAGTCTATCTAGTCCCAGGGTTTCTGACACCCTCACACAGATATACATGCAGGCAAAACACCAATGAACATAAAATAAAGAGAGGGATACAGAAAAGGAGGGGAGAGAGGGGAAGGGAGAGAGAGAGAGAGAGAGAGAGAGAGAGAGAGAGAAACAGACAGAGAGAGAGAGAAACAGAGACAGAGAGAGACAGAGAGACAGAGACAGAGAATGGTTTTTCAGAAGGAAGTTGGCTCAGAGACTCTAATAAATGACCCAGAGTACATTGAAACAGGACTATTTGTGGAAAAACCCGGCAAAGAATCAGGGCCAACTTGTTAAAAAGATGATCTCTGGTAAGATGGGTTGTTTAAGATAAGGGGTATTTACAAGAAAATCAAGAAAATCAATGTGTGGATACTTCATTCCTCCCTATAATAGGGATTAAAATATGCATGGAAGGAAGTGCAGAGACAAAGTTTGGAGCTAAACGAAAGGATGGACCATCCAGAGAGTGCCCCACCTGGGTGGTCCATCACATAATCAGCCACCAAATGCAGACACTACTGCATACACCAGCAGGATATTGCTGAAAGGACCCTGATACAGCTGTCTCCTGGCAGGCTTTGACAGTCCCTGACAAATACAGAAGTGGATGCTCACAACCATCTATAGGGCAGAACACAAGGTCCCCAATGTAGGAGCTAGAGAGAGTACCCAAGAGCTGTAGGGGTCTGCAACCCTATAGATGGAACAACAATATGAACTAATCAGAACCCCCAGAGCTCATGTCTCTAGCTGCATATGTATTAGAAGATGGCCTAGTTGGCCATTATTGGGAAGAAAGGCCCTTGGTCTAGCAATGTTTATATGCCCCAGTACAGGGGAATGCCAGGGCCAAATAGTGGGAGTGGGAGGGTAGGGGAGCAGGGCTGGGGGAGGGTATAGGGGACTTTTTTGGGATAACACTTGAAATGTAAATGAAGAAATTCCCTAAAAAAAAAAAAGATAAGGGGTATTTGGCATGACAGTGGATCAGAGAAATCTGTCCCTTGTGTATATGGTTCACTGGTTTGCTTTCCTAACATCTAGTGCCTAAGGTAATGGGGATTTTAGGGACTGTAATGGAATTGTGTTCCCAATTAGGGAGGAAAAATTAGAAACGCTCCCCCATACAAAAAAAAAAAGCTACCTTGCCTTACTTCTTCATTTAACACTTATCCCAGAGATGACCCCGTTCTCTCTCCCGTTCTTATAGAAGCCTCATCCTCATCCCATCTCCCAAACTGGTTCATTGTTGGATGAACTAGCGGGAGGATAAGATCCCTGCAAAAGTAGTGCTACACAACTGGTGTGTGTGTGTGTGTGTGTGTGTGTGTGTGTGTGTAGGAAAGAACACGTGGTGTATGGGATGGTGCAAGACTCTTCTCTCTTCTGTTTGCTTTTATTCAGTGTTGTGGGGGCTTCTAAAAACGTCCACAGCCTGCTTAGGAACTTCGTTAAGTACAGACTGTGCCCAAGAGGAATTTCAGGATGCACTCCAAAATGGGAACCCATAAAGCTTTCCATCCAACAATAACCATTCAGGAAAATCCCATTTGTGTGATAAATGATTCATGGAGGTTCTTTCTTAAAAGCAAGCCAGGGTGATGCTTATACTAATTTATATTGATAATCTGTCCTGACTCAACTAACATTACAAGTGAAGATCAATTACTTCTTCCCATACCTACTATAGATTATTCCTAATCTCCATGAATAATAACTTCTGCAATTACAAAGGCAAGAGTTGATTTAATCAAAGAGCCAAGTCTTTTCTGTCTTTTGGACAGAAAAATCTTTTTGTTGGATAAAAGAAATACTGCCCCTAAAATGGCATTCCTGAGAAACAGAAACAGTGCATGCAACACATCACTTGGACAGAAAGAAGGTGTCACCAGAAAATTATGCTCCATATGCTGCAGGACTGAAGGTAACTCATTATAGCTCCATAGAGCAGCACACAGTATTAAGAGTATAACAACAAACTCTGTGATAAAAGTTCATAAATCTAATTATAGCATATGGTTTTCTGGGAGAAAAGCAATTAAAGACAGCTGTATCTTAAGTAGATTTCAGAAGACAGGCTCATAATGGGGTAATTACAAGAGTAAGCCCTCACTCTCCCAGAGAAGACAGTATACATTTATACTTTTGCACACATTGTAAGGAGCTTTGTGTACACAAGATCTAAACACAAAGTCATACTTCTTGTAGATCTAGAGCAAGTACCACTGCAAAGCTGGAGTTAAGAGGCAAAGATGGTATTTCCCTTTCAAAATAGTTCTACAAAGCATCAGCTCTGTTTGAAAGACTTGGGGTGAGTGGGGCTTTAATCTGTAATGGAAAGTGGTGGTTTGCTGAATAACCACTTCCTTTAAAATCAGAATTCATAAAATGTCCCATTCCTGGTCCTCAGACTTCCAAAGGCCATGCCATCACTTTGGACAAACTAGTTAATGCCTCCAGGACTTGTTTGCTCACCTGCATGATTAGTGGCTGTTCCTTGGCCACTTGGGATTCTATATCACAATCAGTGCTCAGGAGTCCTGGAATCACTGGCTTCCTACTCCTGCTGTGGAGGGAGCTAGCATTTTACCCTAGTCCCTTCCCTCTTTCTAGTTTATGCCCTTCTCAAGAAGTGGACACACAGAAGAAACTTCAAGTTTTCAAAGAGAGACCACAGCCTTCCTCCTTCCTCTTCTCCCCTTTGATTGATCTTGAGTCGCCATGTAAGCTATTAAGCTACACTAGAAATGGAAAAACCCAGACTATAGTGGGGTACAGCTATCATCCCAGAAGTGAGGAGGTTGAAGCAGGAGGATTGAGTTTGATGCCAACCTGGCTAGATGACAAATTATAAAGGTGTCCATTTGGGAAGAAGAGATAGATAATGGGGAGAGGTACAGGGAAAGAGAGGGGAGGGTTGAGGAGGAAAAGGGACACAAGAACACACAGGGCTAACACACATCTTAGGAAATTTATCTGTTTATACCTTCTAGCCCACAATACCATGGAAAGAACAGCCCTTGAGACTGTACTAGCCCAGCATGTGGCCTCTTCAGATACCTTTGCCTAGAACAACACAGCTTAGCCATTCCAGAAGTCCCCCAGCCCACAAAAACCATGAGGCAGACCTCAAGCTGTACTACAGAGTAATTGTGATAAAAACTGCATGGTACTGGTAGAGGAACAGACAGGTAGATCAATGGAACAGAATTGAAGACCCAGAAATGAACCCATGGTCATTTGATTTTTGACAAGGGAGCTAAAACTATCCAGTGGAAAAAAAGACAGCATTTTCAACAAATGGTACTGGCACAACTGGTAGTTATCATGTAGAAGAATATGAATTGATACATTCTTATCTCCTTGTACAAAGCTCAAGTCTAGGTGGATCAAGGAACTCCACATAAAACCAGATACAGGAGAAAGTGGGGAAAAGTCTTGAAGATATGGGCACTGGGGAAAAAATTCCTGAACATAACAGCAATGGCTTGTGCTGTAAGATCGAGAATTGACAAATGGGACCTCATAAAATTGCAAAGCTTCTTAAGGCAAAAGACACTGTCAATAAGACAAAAAGGCCACCAACAGATTGGGAAAGGATCTTTACCAATCCTAAATCTGATAAGGGACTAATATCCAATATATATAAAGAACTCAAGAAGATGGAATTCAGAAAATCAAATAAATCTCTTTTAAAATGGGGTACAGAGCTAAACAAAGAATTCTCTACTGAGGAATACCGAATGGCTGAGAAGCACCTGAAAAATGTTCAACATCCTTAATCATCAGGGAAATGCAAATCAAAACAACCCTGAGATTCCACCTCACACCAGCCAGAATGGCTAAGATCAAAAATTCAGGTGATAGCAGATGCTGGCGAGGATGTG
The DNA here is from genome assembly GCA_902729485.2 of Mus minutoides. Lineage (NCBI taxonomy): Eukaryota > Metazoa > Chordata > Mammalia > Rodentia > Muridae > Mus > Mus minutoides. The sequence continues at coordinate 61,218 of CACVCL010018937.1, read as the reverse complement.
GAAAAAGAGGAACACTCTTCCATTGTTGGTGGGATTGCAAGCTGGTACAACCACTCTGGAAATCAGTTTGGTGGTTCCTCAGAAAATTGGACATAATACTACCAGTAGATCCAGCAATACCTCTCCCGGGCATATACCCAGAAGATGTTCCAACTTGTAATAAGGACACATGCTCTACTATGTTCATAGCATCCCTATTTATAATAGCCAGAAGCTGGAAAGAACCAAGATGTCCCTCAACAGAAGACTGGATACAGAAAATATGATACATTTACACAATGGAGTACTACTCAGCTATTAAAAACAATGAATTTATGAAATTCTTAGGCAAATGGATGATCTGCAGGATATCAACCTGAGTTAGGTAACCCAATCACAAAAGAACACACATGATATGCACTCACTGATAAGTGGATATTAGCCCAGAAACTTAGAATACCCAAGATAAAATTTGCAAAACACATGAAACTCAAGAAGAAGGAAGACCAAAGTGTGGATACTTCATTCCTTCTTAGAATGGGGAGCAAAATACACATGGAAGGAGTTACAGAGACAAAGCTTGGAGCAGAGCCTGAAGGAACGACCATCGAGAGACTGCCCCACTTGGGGATCTACCCCATAAACAATCAACAAACCCAGACACTAGGCAGATGCCAACAGGAGCCTGCTGACAGGATATAGCTGATATAGCAGCCTGATATAGCTGTCTCCTGCGAGGTTCTGCCAGTGCCTGGCAAATATGGAAGTGGATGCTCACAGTCATCCATTGGACAAAGCAGAAGGTCCCCAATGAAGGAGCCAGAGAAATACCCAGGGAACTGAAGGGGACTGAAGCCCCATAGAAGGAACATCAATATGAACTAACCAGTACCCTCAGAGCTCCTTGAAACTATATCACCAAAGAAAACACATGGTGGAACTTGTGGCTCTAGCTATATTTGTAGCAGAGGATGGCCTAGTCGGTCATCAATGGGAGGAGAGGCCCTTGGTCCTGCAAAGGCTCTATGCCCCAATATAGGGGAATGCCAGGACCAGGAATGGGAGTGGGTGGGTTGGGGAGCAGGGGGAGGAGGAGGGGATAGGAGATTTTCAGAGGAGAAACTAGGAAAGGGGATAACATTTGAAATGTAAATAAAGAAAATAACTAAAAAAAAAACCATGAGGCAGAGCACATCTCTACTGCTGTTTTCAGCCACTAACTTTTGGGATGATTTATTATGTATGCAGCCAGAGTAACTGAAGAGGAACTAGGGGAAGAAAATAAACAACTGAAAAGAATAAAACAAGACAGAAAGCTGCTACCTATTCCCAACATCAAATAAGAAATTCTTCAGTATTCACAGGGCCCTCAGACAAAGGTAATACCGAATTCTTCAAGAATGCTGAAGGCAAATACATTTCACCAACCCACACAATGAAAAATCGTACAGGAATAATTAGGAATTATAACAAGGCTGACCCTAAGTGGAAGCAGCTAAAGGATAGTTAGTTCTCCGCATAGTTCTGCAGACACTGATACACTGACTTGTTGGCTCCCTAACTCATCATAACTGTCTTAGTAAACCATGTACTGTAGATATTTCATGGTTGTTTAGTGAAACGACACAGGAAAGTAGTAGGGAAAAAAGAAAGGAAAGTAGGGTTGGTTGGTTGGATCTTACTATGTATTCCTGGCTAAACTGGAATTGGCTAGCTTGATTAGGCTGGCCTTGAACCCAGAGCCCACCTGCCACTGCCTCCCAAGTACTTAATTTAAGGTCTGTGCCATCACACATGACACAACTTCTTTACTTCTTAAACAGGATAATATTATAAGCCCAGACTGGCCTCAAATTTGAGGACCACTTGCTTTAGCCTCCCAAATGTTGGATTTACAGGCAGTCTTATTTAGGGTTTCCATTGCTGTGAAGAGACACCATGACCATGGCAACTCATAAGGAAATGTTTCGTTGAGGTTGGCTTACAGTTCAGACAGAGGTTTAATCCATTTCCATCATGGTGGGAAGCATGACAGCACACAGGCAGACATGGTGCTGGAGAGGTAGCTGAGACTTCTATATCCAGATAGGCAGGCAACAGGAAAAAGAGTAAGACACTGGGCCTAGCTTGTACATCTGAGATCTCAAAGCCCATCCCCCAGAGATACACTTCCTCCAACAAAGTCTCATCTACTCCAACAAGGCCACACCTCCAAATAAAGCCTGTCCCTTTGGGCCTATGGGACCATTTTCATTCAAACCAACACAGAGACATATAAATACATTCAAGGACACTAAATAAGGACACTTGTCATCAGCCCACACGGACAGTGAGTTTGAACATTCAAGTACCGTAATGAAGCTGGACCAAGTGTGGTGTCAAGGTAGCAAATTCTGATCTATAGCTGGATATAGCTATAAATGAACTTTCCTCTCAGCCTCTCCAGGAAGATTTCAAAGCAGACTATCTTACATTAAAAAGTCAGATTTTAGGCCTGGCTATATGCCCCAGTGGGTACTTGTTGATCAACCTGGTGATCTGATTTCAGTCTGAACTCATGTAAATAAAGTTAGAGCAATCTGACTCCATAAAGTTGTCCTCTGTCCTTCATATGTGCTGTGACACATGCATGAACACACACGTATGCACGTGCACACACAAACACACACATGCACACGCACACACACACACACACACACACACACACACATACACTTTTCCTTCCTGCTGTATCTCCCTTATGTAAAGCAGAGCTCTCTATTTGCTGTAGTCCCCATCATGCCTGACTGTCTTACACCTGAGCTCACTTCCCCTCCATATTTCAAGTCACTGTGGGCATTTGAATTTCGGGTCTTATAACCAAAACCAAGAGAAGAATTCAGATTTCAATGCTCCCTGCCCCTAGGTATCTCTTAATCATTTGATTTTTTTTTTAAGTTCAAATTTTGTTCTTGTCCCTTGCCAGTGTCTTTCTTTCCACTCCAGATATGGGACTGGCCCAAATGAACCCATGTGCCTAATGACTGAACAAGTCAAGTACTAAGTTATAGTACTGTTTGTAAGTACTAGAGTGTTAAAATTCTTTTTTGGAAAGAGCCACTTACAATAATTGACACATCCTAATTATCTTTAAAACAAAAGTCATGTCTACACACAGATCTAACATTCCTACCACAATTACTGCAGATGAGTCCACCGCCAGTCAGATGAGAACAGATAGGAACAAAGAACTCTACATCCCGTAAGGTCTAACCATTTTTTTTTTCACTTAGCAGAAAATATCTTCCCAGAAATTCCTAGTGGTGACTGAACTAGGTGGTGAGGGTGGCTGCTGAGAGTTCGGGACCAGTATTGTGCTAGAAAAAAATGAACAACAAGACAACTCACCAGTTCTAGACACTGTCTGTGGCCATAGGCAGCAGCATAGTGGATGCTATTGTAGCCTTCCTTGTCCCGGATGGATGGGTTTGCATCATTTTGAAGCAGAAATTCTAGACATCTGTAAGCATAAGGATGTAGTCTCAGAAACACCTCTGGGGCAGAAGGGATAATTACCACGAACCCCTCTACTGTGGACATGCCACAAGTCACCTTGAAGAGTGTGAAGGTGCCATTACAATAAAGCCTTATGTGCTGGGATGGGGGGTACCAATGCTCTCTTTGTCTGTCTTCATTTCATCTTAAAATAACACTTCTAGAAGTCAGGGAAAGCTTTAAAACAAGTGGGTAATTAGGTGTCCCTTCCCCCCTTCTTATCCTAAGGTAGAGAACATATCTGCCATCAAGATTACTGGATAATAAGAATAGGAGCTTTGTGTTCACAAGTCTCAAATGTAATAAAGGAGTAGTTCAAGTCCTTGCAACTGGGAAAGCCCAAATGGAGAAGGGACTAATTCTGACATCACTACAGGAAGTGAAGATTAAGTTGTTAAAAGTTGGAAGTTTAAAAAAGATTAAGAAGAAAACAAAGAGTGGCCAACCACTTAAAAAACATAAATTCATTCAGTGATTACACTTGAAGAGAGATACTTAAGCTGCATCATCAGGAGTACAGACTAGACAAAATTATGAATTTCAAAAGCCTTTTCTGGAACAGTTGTAATTTTTCTGAAATAGTAACAAAATGGGCCACAAGCGTGTCCAACTTGTGGCCCATGGTATACATGCAGCCAAGGATATCTACAAATATGGCCCAAAGGAAAAGAGAACGGACTTAACACATTTTGAGGGTTCCCTACAATGACAAAATCATGTTTGCAATGTCAAAGGCTAGATGCACTTGGCAGAGGAGCTTGGTTTGACCTTTGCTGAAGAGCCCCAGGCTCTAGAACACCAGCACGCTGGGATACACAGAAATCTGACCTTTGCTTTACAAGAGGCAATAACTAACAAGCTTGTTGCAGTACCATTTCCATCACCATGAGACAAACGTGTCCCCAACAAGTCCATGCTGATTCAATTTCCTACTCTAATCAAGATTTGTTAATTTTGACTTTTTTGAAACAGAATCTCATGTAGCCCAGGCGGGGCTCGAACTCACTACTTACTGAGGATGACTTGGCATTTCTAACCCTCCTCCTTCTCCCTCCCAAATTCTGATATTACAAGGATGAGCCACCAACCATGCTTGGCTCTCTGGCTTTTAAGATTCTAAATATAAGCCTACCCATTAATTAAGATTTTGCTGTGGGAACTTTCGATAGTTTATTCATAAACTTTGAAGTTACATTTACCTAGCTTTTGGGTTAAGGTCAAAAGGATTAAAAAGACAAACTAGTTCTTTAATTTCTACAAAACTGAAGAAAAAATAAATTTGTAAACACAATCTACTTGTCATCCTTATCTATAAAATGCTCCAAAATAAACTGAACTCTTGCTAAGGTCCTCCTATCATGCTATCTTTGGTCCTTCACACCTTAAAAGGAAGTGCCTTTTTACTTGGGTTATTCAATGTCCATGGACAGGGTCCTGTGCATCACTCATTGTACACTCAACATAGCTCTTTACATAAATCATTCATGAGGAATAGCATTCTATGAATACACAACCCCCAGGCTCTGACTGGGCTGAAAAATATCATTTGATATGCTGAATTTATAATTTGGAAAATATTAAGAATTCCTCCCAGAGAATTATTCAGTCCAGAACATAGATACATGGCAACTGTACAGCTACAGCACCAGAAGCACTGTGGAATCTGGATATTCTCCACACAGCTCCTAAGGAAAAAGAGGAATCCAGTGTTCAACTGGCAGTCTTTCCTACCGCCAGGGCTAACCGGCTGTTCAACCACTTGAGATGCAAAATCAACACCTTGACTTGGACAGATGTGTGGTCTCATTTTGCAAGAAGGAGCTCAGGGCTGCAATTTCTGGCCCTTCCTCCCTAGTGATCCTGGGTGGTCACAGGGCAAGCCTTCAATTCAGTGGAGAAAGGGAAGCTTCCTGAGGTAACTTTAAATCCTGATTTTAACATCATCCTTTTAAAACTAGGTGTATTAAGGGTGAAACTTGGTCATTATGCTTTATTCATGGCAGTGTCTGTCCCTATCCCAGAAACACTCAGATATGTCCTTTAACCTGCACCAGGGCTAGCTTCTGTGTCCATAGCATAGACCCAGGGACAGGAGGAGAGAACAGAAGGGGCAATACAGGGGCCTTAGAGTGAACACAGCACTCAGGCACGGAAACTCATCCCTCTGGCAACTTGAGAAGAAAATAAACACATTCTGGACCACAGCCTCCAGACTCTTCTGTGCATTGTGTCCCTAGGGGGTTGGGATGATGAGGCACAAAGCAGACAGACTGGGTTCACTTGCTTGTTCATTTATTGATAGTTACTGTACTAGCTAAGTGTCGGGCTCATCACTGGCCACAGATCTCTGCTCTGTTTGTGATTAGACTACAAAGAAGTGCCCATGTGTTGATGCCCCTGAGCAATGGCAAATACTCAAGACCTTCTCACAGCAACAGTGAAACCCCTGTCTGAAGCCAGTCAGGGGCAGGTGAGGTGAAATTGGTCAAACTGTTTATAAAAAGCATGAGGTTATCTGTAAGTCGAGGGTCTGAGGGGAATTACACACCAAGATCTGAAGACCTATATTTATAGAATCTGATAAATAGTTATCCCCAGGTCACCAAAGTAGACCCTAAGGTCCCAAGTGGAAACTCAGCATGTCCCCATGACATCTGATACATGACAGAATAAGACACGATATTTAAGACCTAAGGCTGCTGGCCTGTCGCAGTAGTGGTCAAAGAAAGCGTTTAATTTTATAAAAGGTTTCATATGCAAGGAGAGTAGAATAGATGGGTGTGCTAAAGGTGAGCCTGCATCCCACCCCTTCCTCGGGATTCTAAAGACAACCCCCAGTAGAAAGTCAGGAATGTGGCAACCCAGAGAGACAAAAGAATAGGGTATCCCATCCCTCCACTCTCAAGAAACTTACAGTGCAGCATCTCTTTCCTTCACTTCTCTGGCTCTTTCAAGTTCTTCAGAATTGTCATGGGCATTTCCTAAGATCATCTTACTGTTCAGTGTAGGAGATAGAAAAAAATCACAATTAATTTTTTTAATTAAAAGCTTGTAGACAGTTTTTGCACAATTATATCTCGGTGATTTTATCCCAACCCAAAAGTGACACATTGGTTCTCTCCAAGGCCATCCAGGAAATCTATTTTCTCCCAAGGAATCCAACTGAGAACATCTCACTTTCCTAAAACATATTCCTAGCTAGGAGTGATTAAGACCAGAATCAAGTTGCCTACCCAACTATAGGTACCCTAAAACTTTCCAAGTAAAAAGAAGCAACTTAGCTCAGGCTCCTCTACCCCTACCATAGCCTCATGCTTTCTGGCCAGCCCAGCATCTCACATCCTCTAGGGTATTCTTCATCTTCATCTCCTAGAATGACTCTCCATTTAAAAATTCCTTTCTAGCTCTTAAAATATGAAACATATTTGTTCCCTACTCCCTCCTCCGACTGATCTTTCCCTAGTGCAAAGCATCACACCTGTGTGGTTATAAGATCCAAGAATGTCATCTTTTTAGAAAAATATTTATGTAAACACAAAATGAGGCTGGGACATACATGTTCGTTTGGGTGCATATGTGTGGGTAGACATATATGTGGAGGCCAGAGGTCAACTTTGGCCATGCTTTATTGAGAGCCAGCCACCTGCTCATTGTTCTGCAGGTCGTCCTGTAGGCTAGATTCACTGCTCAGCAAGCTGTCATCATGCATGGATTGTTTTTTTTTTTAAGGTTTATTCTTTTATTATTTTTATTTACATGTATCCGTGTGTCTGTGTGAGTGAATGACACACACGTGAGATGCCATCCTGAGAGAGAGAGAGAGAGAGATCCCTTAGAGCTGGAGTTACATGTGATTGTGAGCCAACTGAACATGGGTCCTCTGAAAGAGCAGCAAGCTCTCCTAACTAATAAAACATATCTTCAGCTCAGATGCCCGGGTACTGGTATGTGGGTTCTGGATATCAAAATCAGACCTCATGTTTGCATGGAAACACTTTACCAACTGAGCTGCCTCCCCAGCCATGTGTGTGTATATACATATATTTCTTGTTTGTTCTTTAAGAGAGAACGTCATGTAGCCCAGGCTATCCTCAAACTATCAGAAGATAAACTTGAATTCCTGATCCCCTTCCTCCCACTTGCAAAACGCCAAGATTCCACATATGTGCCACCTCTCCTGGTTCTTCATAAATATTTCTTAAACACTGGATCACAATCTATTACTAAGTGAAATCAACTATGTTGAAGTTATCAAAATAAGATAGAAAATATAAAGTATCACATACAACAAATGTAAATATGCTTTGTGAGATCTTTTTTTATTTCTCATACATAAACATGTATGTGAACATGTGCATTAAATCATGATATAAGATTATTTCTCATTTGGTTCACCATCTTAAATATTTGAAAGGGCTTGTGTTATAGCCCAGGGAAAGAACATATACTTAACTAATTTATATGTTAAACTCAAATGTTTAGATGTCATTGTTCTAGAAAGGAAGCCATTACCCCTTAACCATAATCAAATGCACCAGTGAGGACAGCAAAGAATTCAACAGTTGTCATGCAAACTCGTCAGAATCTTCTTATGAATTTAAGAACTACACAGACACGGGCTGTGGGGCCACACACCCCTCTTCTTATGAATTTAAGAACTACACAGGCTGTGGGACCACACACCCCTCTTCCTTACAGTAGGGTTCAGTGTTCTAGACTTTCTGAGCTAAACACCTACAGTCCACACATATTCAGAATAAGACATTCCTCTTCTGCAGCTGCCAAATGAGCGTTCATGCCCAGGTGAGGAAGACCAGTGCCTAATCTCATCACCAAGGCTACATTCACTTGGAGTTATGCATTGGTGGGTATTTTTAACACAAGACATATAGACTAGCAGATGAAACATTTATGTGATAATGGTGGGAACTACTGTGTATGTCAAATAAATTCCAACAGATTTCCAAAGAACGGGAAAGCCTGAGCTTGGCAGCTCTACTAGGTATTGAACCCAAGAGCAGAGAAGGAAATTACGCAATGGTATGTAATGATCAAACCTAGAGAGAACTGGGAGGCCTGGGGTAGGGGTGATCCTCCACTCTGAATGAGAGATTCCTCGTGTGCAGTGTCTAGGAAGCAGTATTAAAAAAGCATAACTGCCCCCACCCAGCTCTACCCAAGATGAAGCAAAAACAGGGCTATTTTTACTTTCTATCCATGTCTGACGCAGCAGCATAGTGCAGAGCTGTCCGTCCCCAGTCGTCTGTTTCATTAATGTTGGCTCCGGTGGTCACTAATGCTTTAATACAGTGGAAATGACAATTTGCAGCTGCATAGTGCAACGGGGTTCTAAAAAAAAAAATAGTGATGGTTATTATCGTTATTACTATTTAACTTTACTCAGTCTAGCAAATAGACTCATCACTAACAGAAGCGCTGGCTGTAGTAGTCTTGTTTCCACTCTCAGTGTGTGGAGGCTGAGGGAGGCAAAGCTGAGTCTACAAACCCATGTGGCTTCTGGCAAGGCCAGCCTCAGTGGCACTGTCTTCTCTTTCTATTCCTAGTGCCACCCTGGGTTAGAGCTAAGCCATTTCTTATCCATGGCAAGACTGCCCCATGAAGAACCATCCAGATCTTCATTAAGATCATTCTTAGATAAGAGGTGGGGGGGGGGGGATGAGAGAGCAATGGAGTGTATAAATATAAAGAATGTACTATGTGCATATATGAAACTTTCACAATGGAATCCATCATTTTGCATTAATTAGAGTATGCTAATGGTTTTCTTTTTTAACAGACCATTCTTAACTCTTACAAAGCTTCTTCTAATTTCTGGTTGAGTTTTCAAAGGACCAATCCCCACCTATGACAATCCTGTTTTAAAACCATGAGTCTTTCCACCACTGGCAAAGGCTAGATTTCTTAGCTTGGAAGTGAAGGCTTTCCTGAGCTGTCTCAGTTTCTTCTACAGAGCATCTCTCATACCCATGCACATTATGGGGCAGTGATGGTGCACACCTTTAATCCCAGCACTTGGGAGGCAGAGGCAGGCAGATTTCTGAGTTTGAAGCCAGCCTGGTCTACAAAAGTGAGTTCCAGGACAGCCAGGGATACACAGAGAAACCCTGTCTCAAAAAAAAAAAAAAAGAAAAAGAAAAGAAAAGAAAGAAAAAGAAAACCCATGCACATTATGAACTCACTAATGAACGCAAACTGGACGACAAAGGTACTGGATCACGTTCACACCCTCACCTTCACCCATGGACACTTCTCCCTTCCTACCCACCACACAGCACCCACCCTTCCTGTTCAAGAAGCTAGTTCTTTGCATGAGAAATAGAAAACACTTACTTATTTTTAGTTTCAATTATTGACAGTCTTTTTTCTGGTATGACTAGCCAATATCTCGGGAATAATAACCAAATAGAACACTAAAAATAAAATAACTTTAGCTCAGGAATTTTTTTATTAGTTTTCAAGTATTTTTTTTTCATTTTATAGACAACTTATGGCTCTTTTACTGGTTGATTTCTCTCTTTCATCCAAAAGGAAGAATTACAATTATAAAGCTATAATATTTTACCTATTGGACTGCTTTTAATGAATGGGACTGGAAGTGGCTAGGCATCAGCAGCTTAAGGACAAAGAGGAAGCTAGACGCAGGGACACCTGTCTATGACCCTAACACTGGGGAGGCTAAAGCAGAAGAATTGTGAGTTCAAGGCCAGTTTAGATTACAGAGCAAGGTCCTGTTTCAAAACTAAATGCAAGGTCTATGGGTGTAACTCAGTAGTAGAGGGCTTGCTTAGCATGTGCTTTGATTCACAGCAACACACATACCCACACACAGGCACACACACACACACACACACACACACACACACACACACACACACGAGGTGGGGACAGACAAGAGAAAAAGAGAGGAGAAGAGGTGGGGGGTGGGAAAGGGAATGGAAAAGAGAAAATGACAGTTTTTGTTTTCAGGAGACTGTACAGTCAGATGAGGAAAAACCCCACTAGTAAGGAGAGGATCTAGAGTATTCAGAGTGATAAGGAACACAGAGGAAGGACAGTCCCATAAGAATAATGAGACAGTTTCATTTTAGCTGCAGCTAGGAGTCAACATCAAAGAGCTAGGGGGCAAGTGGTAAAGGCTTAGAAGGAATTGCTAGAGGGAAAGAGTATGTGTATGTACACACCTACATACAGTCATGTGTCATGTGTATGCATCCATACAGTCATGTATGACAAGCAGGATGTGTTTTAGGAAGTGTAGCATTAGATGGTTTTGTCATTGTATGAATAAAAACTAGGTGGTATAGTCTAATATATATTTAAGATATATGGAACCAATATGGTGTAAGTGGTCAAGTATTGAGTATTGAGTTAAATGTTATTACTTGGTACATGACTGTGTGTGTGTGTGCGCGCGCGCGCGCGCGCGCGCGTGTGTGTGTGTGTGTGTGTGTGTGTGTGTGTGTGTGTGTGTGTGCGCGCGCGCGTGTGTCCATCTACAAACTCATTGGCATCATGACAGTTTGATTGCACAAGGGGTTATGAAGGTAAGAAAAGTTCTATGTTCCAGTGGTGGTTTGTGTTTCTTTCATCTTGCAAATGACTATAAATTTATCTCAAGATGAAATGCCCAATACAGAAAAGAAATTCTATAGCTCTTTTGACCATATTTTAAATTTTTAATTTTATTTGTGTGTCTGTCTGTGTAAACATCTCTGTTTGTCTGTATGTCTCTGTGTCTGTCTCTGTGTTTGGGGAGTTGGGGAAGTCTCAGAAGGCATCATTAGACTTCTGGAGTTATATAGGCAGTTGTGAGCTACCAGACTTGGGTGCTAGAAACTGAACTCCAGTCCTCTGCAAGAGCAGCATACGCTCTTAACTGCTGAGCTATCTCTTCAGTCCATATTTCAAATTTGGTGCTCTAAGCTTGTTTATTCTGCTGTTTTTCTAAAACATATCCAGGTAGGCAATTTTTAAAAAGCAGTTGAGAGAGGGTCCCTAACTTGTGTTTCCTGTCAGCTTTGTTGATATTTTCCTACAAGGAAGGATGCCTTCTAAGGATGGAGTCACCCCCGTTGTCCCATGGAACAGGACTTCTCAATGGACTATACCATATTCTCTTTGAGGTCCTCAAGGCAGGTCAGCCCTGCGTACATACCTCCCACATTTGTCCTTTTTGTGAAAATCTGCTCCGCTGCTCTGCAAGAGCTTTATGCATTCTACATTGCTAGAAAGACAGAAAAAACATAATTAGCATGATAAGGGTTAATTACTAAGATACCTTCAGACAGAAGCTGCTTCCCACCGACTTCGGGATGAGATGAAATGAGAACCTCAGATCCAAAATTCTGCTAAGAAAAAATAGCCTGGACAAATTCCAGGAATGCGGCATTGTAAAGAGCTATATTTCCTTTGCCAAAACTAATAAATCAGTAAATGGAAGGGCTTCATGGGACATTTTCAACCCAATGACTAAGGAATTTAATGATTACTACATGATTAAGCCCTCTGGTGATAGCCTCATCATTTATCCTAAAATTCTTTTTCAAAACCATCAGGAGTTTATGAAACCACTTCAGCCTCTAATAACTCTGTGTTACCTTTAAACAATGAGGCAAAGTGGCAGAACACTACCTTTTATCACAGCATAATAAATCCCCATGATAATCATTTCAGCTCCATACTCCTTAATGGAAAAGAGACAGCTGCATTTCCCTCTCTTTGTAACACAGGTAAAAAAAAAAAAAAAAAAAAAAAAAGTGTCCTGCACCAACACTAAAAATAATGTAGCAGATCAGAGCACAGTGATCATTCAAAGAAGCTTTGCCATTCACAAAAGCCATAAATCACTCATAACAGAGAAAAAGGACCCACTGAAGTAAATTTTCCTGTTGAAGGGCATGTAGCTCATATTCATTCTAATGGACATTTCAAATATAAACCCAGCATGATGTGTTGCCACTTTCTGGGCAGGTCTTATATTAGGCATAGCCATTCGATCACTATCCTAAACCTGAAATGCTAAGAAGTGGCCCAGAACATATTGTTTTACTATAATTTAAATAAGAAAAATTATCCTATTAATGATAATCCTGAGCAGGGCTCTCGCCTTTCTACATCTACCCTTCATAGCTGCTTTTCTCAGAGAGCGAGATATAAGAGCCACAAAATACATGAATTTTAAAAGGCGCATATGAATTGGTACAGCATATCAGCTAATACACAGCACCTATCTCTTACTGAATGGTGGATGGAAAAGGAGCAAAAACAGGGGAATTCAACCTGTGTGGTTCATGACTCTCATTTGGTTTGAGGACTGGGGTTGGGGGAAGTGGCTTCTTTTTAAAAATACAGTTAACTTGTGCTCACTTCAGCAGAATACTGTAACTCCATATAAGATTTAGTTTATGACTCCAGAAGGGACCCATGGAAATGAGGGCTTTACCGTTTCATGGTTCATTCACCTCTGATAAATAGGTAATGTCTTTGGTAGCACACATGATAAATGGAGAATTCCTTAAGTACTAGGAAACTGATTTAAAAACCTACACCTTCCCAATACAAGGTCATCTAAGAGACACTATCTCTGGTCAATATGTGATCCTATATCAACAATAGATTGATCAGAGCTTTGATCTAACCAATGATACGCAAAAGAAAAAAGCTGATGAAACAAAGCTCTTTGCTACAAGAGAAAATGCAAGGATTAATTTTATTTTATTTTACTCATATTTCATTATTTTATCTTTAGGATTTCCTTGGCCTTTGTTCACATTTAATCATTCTATAATTTCAAAGCTCATTCTTATTACTAAATATCTATAAATGAACATAAATGGATTCAGTCCTTTATACATACTCCTAATCACCACCTATTAATTGGCAACAAAGAAGGGAAAAGTTGAGATCAAAGTTCAAATTCCTTTCTTTTGGTAGAAAATATGCCAAGGAGATATCAATGTGTGTAGTCTGACGTCTCACAGCTTGGGGGGGTGTGGGGAGATAAGGACTCAAGGCCCATGAGCTACACAGGATGGACTGTTTGTTTTTCTTTGGAAGCACAAAATTTGAGTGACGCGATAATGGAGCTAGTGACACTTGATATTTGGTAGAAGTGAGTGTGACCCCATTTACCAAGGAAATTGCCTTTTGTTCACAAGCAATTTATGTCAATTAAGACATATGAAGTCATCAAGTCATGAAATCACTGCCACTCAGCAGTACTCACCCTCCTGCAGCAGCGGCGTGGAGGCACGTTCTTCCAAACGTATCTGGGGTGTCTATTTCAAAGCCTGCAGACAGCACGTGCTCATTACTAAACAAGGACACTATGCTATACTTTTGTCCTAGTTAAACCACAAGAAACACCGCAGAGACAGAAAAATCAGTTAGTAGGAAAACCAGAAGGCAAGCAATTGTAGTCAGAAAGAGGTTGTCATGGAAACGAATGGTAACTGCTCAGGCTTGGCAATTTTATAGAAAGCACCATAAAGTCAAGAAGGATCTATCTATCTATCTATCTATCTATCTATCTATCTATCTATCTATCTATCTATCTATTTATGCATTCAGCTCACGGTGAGCCACGGCCACATTTTTCAATCCCAGGATAGAAATGTATGAAACCAATTTGAGATAAGTAGGGCAGTGAACAGGCAGACAGACATGTGAGAAACATGGAAAGCAGGGGACAATCCTAACAGGCAGGACTGGACATTTCCTTAAGTGTGCCCCGACCTTCCCATGGGTCTGAGATGTGGGAAACACTGTCATGCAGGGATTACTCTTAAGCGTGCCAAAAGCAGTGAGACCAGAATCCACCATAGGCAAAGTACTTAGAGAAAGAACTACGCCTCTGGGATAGCTAATGAATTAATTCATAAACAATCTTCACCCTGCAGGCTTCTACCACTTTGGAAAGACCGGGAACTTCTTAATATATGGAGATTGGCAGGAGCAGGGATAAGAAAGATCAGCAAAGCTCCAAAGCAGGCTGGTTCCAGACAGCTCTGCATTAAAATATAAATATATATATATATCTTCTTGGAAGGGGATCTGCCTTGATGATGTTTCAATGCCCATGGAATTGGATGATAACATGATATTTTCTATGACTGAAACGTTGGAAGAGCAGGCCATTTTCTTTTGTTGAAAAGTATTAACTGTTAAGTCACCAATTTAGGCCTCAAAGATATTTTTTTCTTTTTCTGTGATTTAATATTCCCAAATGTAAGCTCTGGCTATTACCCACACCCAATTCAGAACCACAGAAAAATCGGACAAGACTCTCATTGTAGGTAGCAACACTGGCATCCAAACAGTTTTGACTTTGAGGAGTGCCAGGAGCGGTCTCATGCAAGCAGGTATGGAACCACCTCACTCTGCCAAGGTAGGACAATGGCCATGTGCAGCCAGCCACTGAGACCAGACACCTAAAGCCATTTGGCTCACGGACAGGACACATCAGGCCTGATCGCTGGCACAGATTCACTTACCAGAGGATAACAACTTCCTGCAGCAGTCAGAGTGAGCATTTAGGGCAGCTAAATGTAGGGGGAACATGCTATGGATTCCACACCTAAGGAGAACAAGAACCATTCACAGTAAAAGATCCCCAAAATAACCACCCCTCAAAAGTCCTCTGCTGAAAACTCCCATGAGGATCCCTGAAGTAACTTTGTCATTTTTCCATTCAATAAACAATTATACAACCATTTTCTACCTTAAAACAAGATGACCTTGGTTCTAAACCAATTAAAAGCCCATAACCATAGGGATGTGTATCTATGTATATTTGTACATATGTATTGTAGACATATGTATGTCTACACACATATTTGAAAAAAAAAAACCTGTATCACATGAAGAGTTAAACATTATTACCCTACTGTTTCTTTCAGTTTAGTTGTTGGAAATCTCACTAGTTCATTCACTCATTCTCTTAATCATGTATCGATCTGATCAACAGGTTGTAAGCCTAAGATACTATGCTTACTGCCACAGCTAATAACGCTAAGCAAGATAACTCTCAAGTGGGGAAAGCAACCTATTTTATTTCTTGATTCAATAAATATTTACTATTGATCTAATATGTGTCCATGTTTTGTTAAGAGCTAATAGTGGTTGTACTACAAAAAAATAAAATGTTGATAAGAGTAAACTGTTTACCTTTTGTAGGCAAAAGTTCATCTTCCTAATGACCCATGCTGATGTACACCAACCCACATACCTATACCAGTCACAAATGCAGGAGCAATAAACATTACTGAGCGCATAGTTCACAAACCTAGCGTGCTTTTCCCTAAAAGTTATGACAAAAAGAATCTAGAAAAGGATTTAAGCCTGACATAGGAGCCCCACCTCAGGACGATCCTGGAAGGGCAGGCAGTCCCTGCCTTTAGTTAATGCTCCTCTAAGCATCCCCTTCCACCTCTCTTTGCACAAAGACCCCAAACCATACCACACTTGCTTCAGAACCAATAGTTTCATCGGCACCTGTTATGTATCCGTAAACACTTCATGTAGCAACTCATTTTAACCAAATAATACATTTTAGACTTGTAAGTTTTCTGCACAAGCCCTGCAGCATTAACTACCCAGGTGTATTCTCAGACACAAGGCAGTCCATTCTCAGATTTCATGCTTCATAAAGGAACACATATCATGTGAATTTGTTAAGCTTTGGGTGTAAATATTTTATTTTTCCATCCCGAGTTATTACTTAGTACATGTCTGAATGTCTGAAAGTAGACACCTTGCCTCAGATAATTTAGTCTTCGGTGTTTTGCAAAGACCAAGTGTCACGAATGAGCCTCTCTTTCTCTTTCCATGTTGGCCTCTGTTGGTATTTTCTTCCATTTTCTGTTAGTTTTACTTTCCATATATGGAGATTTCCAGCCCAGTGTAAGCAATAGCTGGCATCCATCAAGAGATGTAATTTTCCAGTCTTCCAGGCAACCTCATGTGCAGGAGAGCTGCTTGTAATTGCCTCTCCCGTCACTTATCCACCCCCATTACAAGACTCTAAAAGGCAATTGCATCAGTGATAATCTGGATGCCCACAGAAAGGACTCAGAGCATGGGAGGAGAGGTTCTTATTTATGTGGCTAGTTATATCGTTCCCACTTGGTTTAATAAAACAATACTTTTTTAAAATTATGATATTCTGTAAAACTAACTAAAGGAAACTTGGAAGCTAAATTATTATATGTCATTATCATATAAGGTTAAGCAAAAATAAATGATTAATAATATTTCTGGACTTTTGAAAGAAGCTATGATGAATGTATGGGATTTTTAAAATGTATAGACTATGTTCTATGACATTTTTAAGTTTCTAAAGGAATGTGTCTGAGTCAAGACTGCATTTCTTATGATGCCTTGAATGAACCTCATTTTTAAATATATACATACATATATACATACATGTATAGATACACAACATATTTTATAAAGATGATAATATATATACATGCATATATACACAAATGATCAATATATTTTATAAAGGGGTACTATATATACACATACATGTTTATATACATAATACATATATACATATGTGTGTATATAAACAATGCATTTTATGACAAAATATATTTTATATAGAACAGAGCAAGCACAAATTAGAGAAATAACAACAGCATCAGTAAGACACTAGATAAAACAGAAAGCAATAGTGTAACAATTGCACAGTATATTTTATAACCTATTACCAATACTTTTGATCAATCTTTCCACTTTCAGTAATTTATCACAAGCTACATTAACTAATTATTTTCTTTGACACTACTACTTAGAAAGATAAAAGAAGTAAAACTACTCTGATCTGGACTTTCTATCACAAACTCTGTTTGTTACATTCTATCTTATTCTGTACTTAGTAAGGAGTCATTTCCGGGCGGGTGTGATAGTATCAGTACAGGTAGCATTATTATTGACATTGAACTTGAATACGACACTGATTCATAAGACAAACGACATATCAAGGAAGAAGAGCAGAGTTCAGACTCTCTGAATAATGTAGAAGAATTTTAACATTTCAAAAAATTTTTATTGTAATAAAACTGCTCATAGCGGAACAATTTTGAAATCTTTAGTAGAAAAATCCGGACATGGCTGTCATGGTTGGGAAAGAAGCCTTGGTCTTAACTTCAGGCACACATTGAGGAGAACTGGGATTAAAACTGCCAAATCACCCTCAAGTTAACAATGCATAAGTTACAGGAAAGAGGAGACCAATTCCAGTTAAATTGCTGCATTTATTTGGCAAGTCATAAAATTAATGGAAGCCATTTGTATTTAGCTATTTCTAATTTAGCAGTTAGCTGGCAGCTCCTATTCAGCTATTCCAAAATAAATGAGGTCTGAAAGATGTTCCTGTGGAGTGCTATCAGAGGTGAAGGGGCTTTTGTACTAGAAGAATATTGGGGTCTTTTTAATTTTCCTTCTGTATCAGGGCCTATACATAATGTACTGTAGAACTTCTCTTAACCCTCTGCAGCGAAGAACACTGTGTTTAAGGAGATGGAGTCAGAAGCCCTGAGTACTAGCTTTGCTGTTTCCTAACTACTTAATGATTGGCAAGTATATAATAGCTCCATCATCCGGAACTTAAAGACAATTACAGTGTCTACATCACAGGGTAATTAGAAGGACTTGCTGGACTAAAGCACACAAAACATGAAACAAAGACACATTTCTTAACTTAGAATGAAATCATTTTATAATTATTTAACCTGACTTGTTCTCAATTTTTTTAAAGATCAAAACTTTAAAGGAAAGCTGTCACTCCAACCATTATTGCAGGCATTTGTGTATAGCTGATAATGCTAAGACTGGTTCCTGCATTTGCAGCCAACAAATGCCATCAGTGGTTTGAGTAGCCCAAACACTCTAACATGGCTACCAGGGTTTTTTTTTTTCTTGAGAGGCCATTGCCCAATCTACAGAGATGCTAGATTCTCAGTGAACATCTTTGCACTCCTCCTGAGAGCCAAGCACATGCAGGTCCCCCTGTCTGACACTTCATTTCTCCTGCTGCTTCTTGTAATGTTTCTTAAACTTGTTAACATACTCTTGAAGGTGACCGCAAATACCTTTGGGATCTAAAAAGTCGTCCAGAAGAATCTTTTTTTTTTTCTTTAATAATAATATAAAAACTAGAACTAAGGCACCCTTGGGTTCATCTGAATAGCATTTTTTTCATCCTATTTATGCCAAACCTGTATTGGCACTGGCACTTCATATTACCTGTATTTGTATAACATAGGTTGATTATAGTTGTCATAGGCCAATGGGAAAGACAAAAACGTTAGCTCTAATAGCTGTAGCTCAGCCTAGGGAGGGATGAGGACACTGAGATCTTTGCCTAAACAAAAGATGGCAAAATGAGTTAGGATAAGGGGCACGTCACTGGGCACTGAGCCCACTGCCCCACCACATTGCTTAGACCACTGCAAAGCCTTCCTCCTTGCAATACACACTGAACCTTCAAGGCTCAGCAGCTCAGCCGCCACAGTCTCTCAGAGAGGGTGTTTTGTCATGGCACAGCCTGAGGCACTCCCACACACGTTACCAGACTGGCAATGGACCATATGTTGGTATACTGGCTCTCCAGACCCAAATGGCCAAGGACAGGCTCTCAGTTTCTACTCCTCACTGGCTCTTGAATGGTGATGCTAACCACAGAGCACTTACCCTATGGAAATTCTGTGATAGTTACTTAAGCATTCATGGTTGTTTGCTACTCTACTGCTGTTCAGTTGAGCACTTTACATGAATGTTCTTGTCTAGGTGCATACATTTTACAGTTTTTAAAACATTCACTGATATGGTAACGTCAAAAATCCAAGAAGTCGTAGCTGAGCTAATGCTTATTATTCAACTAATAATAATGAAAGTAAGTTTACACTGAGGATCTAAAATTCTCTCGCCACCATGACCCAATTAACAGAAGCTCATCTCAGTCTTGGTTGACCCCAGCTTCTTCCCAGAAGCCAGTCCTGGCCTTACAAGACAGGATTCTATGCCCGATGTGTGTTCTTATATCCCAGTGGCAGTGTTAATTGCTCTAGTCACATACTTGGCTTGTACGATAGTCGTTGTTAATGTAATCTGTCCCCAAATAGATTATATGTTTCTTGAGAGCAGGAGCCTATATAACCCCAGAGCTGGCATGGTGGGTGACAAGAGGCACGCAACAATGGAGTGTCACAGTCGGTTAACTAAGTAACTGCGGGAACTGTAATTCCGCAGTGATGGCTGCAGAAAGAACTAAGGGCATGATCAGTGAGATGGAGGGCTTGGCTAAAAGTAGATTCCCTTTTATCTTGAGAGACACACACAGCCAACACTCTTAGCCAGCGTTCCCCTCCTCTGCAGGTCCTCTGCCTCATCCTTAGCCTACGACCTCATCTTTTCTACCCAAGTTACTTGGAAAAGGCTGCCAAGTGCTTGCAGTCTGGACGGCTTCCAGTCTGTCTGGATGGCTATCAGAGAATCTTTCTTACTCACAAATGGGACTGTTAGACACAGCCCATCCTACACCCATTTATAATTCCTTAACAGCTTCCGAATGCCTCCAGATAGAATCCAATTCCTTGGCAGGACATATGAGATCCTTCTAGATTCTTCTTCCTCCATTCCTCCCTCATTTCTTCCAACCCCTTCACACATGTCAGGTCACCCAGCCCTAGGGCTTTCTTCACTATGGTAATATGCTTGTGTCCTTGTAGAGGAGAGCTACTCTCCATGAAAGGTCTTTGTTTATGACTTGCTTCCAGCCCCCCAATTTTTCTCCTGCTGGAATGTCAGGTCTTCAGGAAGTGCTGAAGAGTGAATTTCCCCAACTCTTTTAAAAGCCAGCTGCCAAGCTCTACAGTAACAAGCATAAGACTGCAACCATTTGCTCCTATGTGACCTCCACCACCACCAGGCCAGAACCCAGGAGGTCAGGGGAATCTAGTTCAACACAACAATCAATGAAGGTGAGTCTGGAACTACAAAGCTATGTGTGCCTTAAAATTCACTTCAAAACATCCGACCCTTGGTGAATTTGATAAAGAACACACCAGGGCTACCATGGACCATCTTACTTTTGATTTATTCTTTGGCAAGATGTTCAATTATATTACACACATTTGACAAATACAGAATTCCTAATATATGTTTTCCCTCCTAAAAACTCAGTTACGGCTACCCACAGCCTCTCTGTTCAAGACTAACCTCTGCATTTAAGCATTTAAGGTACTCTTGAATTTGTCTCTATTACATATTATTAGGTAATAAAATAATAGTTAACACTTATTGATAGCTTACTGTGTATTGGGTACTGTTCAGAGAGCTTTTCAAAAATATTATCATTTTAATAAACTTTCCTGGTGTATTTAAATAGCTTGTACTCATTCAGATCTTTCCAGAGAGCTTTCCTGGTAATTAAGTCATTTAATCTTACTAACAAATCCATAGATAGGTACCTTTATTACTTCTATTTTTCAAAGCGCAGAGAAATTGAGCAACAGGCTCAAAATCACACAGTTCCAAAGTGAAGCAGGTAGAAATGGAGCCTAGACTAGCCCAGCAATCCTGGGTGTCCAAGCTCCACACAGTGCCGCTGGGTGGACTGTGGCTCCCAGGAGTATCTATGGTCAATGGAGGAGTCACAGCCCCCACAGGGGTATGCCCACCCATCTCTGCTGCTCTCCTCCTCCAGTGGGCTACTGCCATCCTCTGCTCTGCCCAACTCCCCTCCAGCCCCTACACACACTCCTCACACTCAGCCACACCCCCACTCAACCTAATTCCCCAGATCTGCCCAAGTCTCATCTCTTTGAAGCCTTTTCAAAAACCTCTACCACCACCTTTGAGTTTTCCCTTTCCTGTCAACTTTCACAACATAGACACACCAAGCATTTTGCCACAGAAGGCCTGTTTTCCTTTAGAATTCTGATTTACTGTCTTTGATGTGTCTTTGTCATAAGTGAGACTTGAGACCAACAAAATTATGAGCTCTTTGAAGATGCAGGCAGATAACTGCTCATGAATCTCCCTAAGAACTCAGCCCCATACCCAGAGATACACTTTTGCCATTTGTGTGGAATTAAGTGCAAAACAAAGTCACACTGCCACATTTCTCTACGTGGCAGACGGACTCGACTGTATGCTATAACGCTGTTTTTAAAACTGAGCAAAAGCTCTGAGTAAATTTGAATTTGCCTGGTTATCTTTCCTCTTTGATAGTGGATGCTGAAACAAACAAACAAAACAAAACAAAACAAAACAAAACAAAACAAAACAAAACAAAACAAAACACTACTAGAAAGCAAAACTAATAAAAGAAGTTCAGTGTTTCCTCAGAGAAATCTGGCAGAATAGACCTGGTTCTGGTGCAGCTGAAACCAACTGGTGCCTCCTGGGCTCTGTCATTAAACTGCCTTCCTTGATTTCAGATGTAATCCGTGCTTAGCATAATGGCACAGATCCACCTTGCCCTGGATAAACGGGTGCCCTGCACTGTGCGACAGCCCCCCTTGCCAAGCGCTCACTCCCACACGTGGCAGTTAGGCCACTGCATTTTCCCAGTGACCTACTTGGCTGTGTCAGCTCCGCTGGTGATTAGGGTGTTAATCAGGAGCTCGTGGCCATGCCTTGCAGCCACATGGAGAGGTGTGTTGCCATCCTTATCCACACAGTCGATTTCACCTCCTGAAAGAGATTTTAGTACAGTATCAGGCAAGGCTTCAGGTTGATTTGGGTACCACATCCTGCCAGCCAATCATTGGGAACACCAACTATTGATTTCCTGTCTACCCCAGTGTGCATGCCTGCTCTACAGTATAAAAATGACAGTTATGGAGACGGCTCACTTTCCAAAAGCTGTAGCAGTGCCATGTCTGCAGAAAGAGGAGTCTATTAGAAATGCTGGAAAATCTATTTTGTCTCAAGAACCTACAACTTTCTGGCTCTAACTGAACAATACAGTCAAATTCCATAAAATACGACCCGGAGACTTATGGAAATTACCTCACACAAGCCAAATGAGACAGAGCAGCCAGGGAAAGATTTGTGGAGTGTGGTGACCCAACTTAAAATGTGGATGAGAAAAATGAGAAAAGGCACGAATTAAATGCCAAAGATGCCAGTATTTATTATAAATATCACCAGAGTGACCTGCAACCCTTTCTTTCATATAACATTTTCATTTTCCTGTTTTATTTTGCATTGTTTTCTCCAACTTTTTATTTCACACTTCCCTTTCTGTTTGTACGGACACAACAGGTCCAGTTAGTTATCAGAAGAAGTGTTCAAAATAGATTAGATATTGTGGCATTTCCCTGTATACATGTTTCCCTTAAGAGCAAACGATTCTCAAGCACAAAGACATCTCCTTTTCTTACCGAAGAAAATGAAGATTTTTATGATTTTGTGCAACTCTGAGGACTCAGACAGCATCTCTTTCATACCTTACTCTGCATTTTGTTTATTTAAGACCCCTCACACCATTAATATCTTTAGAAATGAAGCCAAGCTTTGTAGGATATCCTAAATCTACACCTTGCCTGATGGTTTCCTCTTTAGAATCCCACTAAACACGCTGGCAAGGATACTCCAGGGCAGATGGGGTCTTTCCATGGCACTTCCCCATTACATGCTGGCTGCGCCGTTCTGATGCTGGGGGTGTGATACAGTATTATATGCAACTAGCACAGGACTTCAGGGTGGAAAGATGATGCTACTGACGGTGGCTATGTAGCACTTGCAATCCCAGGACCAGCGAGTGCCCCTAATGGTACTGAACTATGAATTCGTTTTAAATCCATTTCTGTATAATTTTACATGCATTGGTATGTTGCCTGCATGTGTGTAAGTGAGGGTATTGGACTACCTAGAACTGGAGTTACAGTGGTGAGCTGCCATGTGGGTGCTGGGAATTGAACCTGGGTCCTCTGGAAGAGCAGACAGTGTTTTTAACCACTGAGTCATCTCTCCATTCCCAAACTATTAATTCTTTAGAAATAGCTACAATGGGGATGTTTCTGTTTTATATATTCTACTTCAATAAAAAAAAAAAAAAAAAACCATTCAAGTACTTAGGAAGGCACCTGCCAACACATCCTATAGGCTGTGTGAATATGTAATTTAATATGCTATTTTTAAACAAAACTTTTCCACAGTGATTTCCCTCATACAGGGAGTACTCCATGCAAAAGATATCTGACTACTATGCGCTTGTGCTAGTGCCTTGATAAATAGTTGGTACATTGGATTCTGCTTTAAATTTTTAACTAGATTCAATTTAATGTGTTTTATTCGTATTAAAATATTTATGCTTCACAAATCAAAATTATGTATTTTTAAAAGCCTCCCGCTTAGGAGATATCTCAGATGGCATAGTGGTTGCCATGCAAGCGTGAGGACCTAAATTGGTTCCCAGAACCTTTGTAAAAAGCAGGCACTGTGGCATACACTTGCCATCCCAGCACTTGTGAGGCAGAGACGGGGCTCACTGACCAGCAACTAATTAGCAAGCTCCAACTCCCAGTGAGAGACCCTGCCTCAAAAACTCAAGGTACAGGGCTTCTAAGGACTGACACTCATGGGTGACCTGTGTTAGTGTGTATGAATGTGCTGTGTGCATGCCTGTGTGCTTGTGTCTGTGGTTGTGTGTATACACACGTGCGCGTGCACGGGCACACACACACACACACACACACACACACACACACACACAAACACACTCCCCTTTCTATTCCCCCATTTCATCCTCACAGTTTTCCTATAGTAACCATTTTCATTAGTTTTAGCATATGCTTCCTGTGTTTCTCTGACAGTGTCTTTGCTAACTATACCCTGGAACTCTAGTTGAGTGGTCACTTCTTAAGGACAGCCTTAATATCATGCAACTGTGTTGTTCCCTCCTGCTTAGCAGACTCATATCCTATGGACTGGGTTGTAAGCAACATTTTGCTATTACCAGGAACACTGAAGTGAAGACTCTCATGTGTATGTATACTGTTTGCATTTGTTAAGAAAATGGATGTGTGTTTCTGTTGGGTTCTGCCAACTCTCCCTCTGAGGGTGCTGTGTAACTTGCACGCTAACCAGCACTGAATGAGTGTGCCTCTTCTCCACAGACTCAAGCTTTTGAATACCTGCCATTTGATGGCTGAGAACCAGCATCCCAGTGGGATTTCATTTGCATTTATCTTATCATGAAGGAAGTGGTGCATCATCTTCTGTTTCAAGGGACATTTGTTTATCTTATCTGAAGGCATTTTTCATGACTTTTGCCCATTGTTCTAAATTTGTGTGTCTGTGTGTGGGCTTTTATTCTTTTATTTTCAAAGGAGCTAAAGGCTTTTGGTGGTGTGGGGAACTATGTATTTACCAGTAATACATGCTACAAATATTTTTGTCTAGTATTCCTTTGTCTTCACCTTTGTTTATGGTGTTTTCATTCAGTTAAAAGATAATAAACCGGGGGCTGGTAAGATGGCTCAGCGGGTAAGAGCACTCGACTGCTCTTCCGAAGGTGATAAGCTCAAATCCCAGCAACCACATGATGGCTCACAACCATCCGTAACGAGATCTGGCTCCCTCTTCTGGAGTGTCTGAGGACAGCTACAGTGTACTTACATATAATAAAATAAAATAAATCTTAAAAAAAAAAAACAAGATATACTTATAAAAAAAATAAAATAAAAGATAATAAACCTTTTCCTTTATTGCATTTGTGTTGCAAGTAGAAAGGCTTTCTGCATAGTCTGGAAGCAAAGAAATTAACCCATTGTTTGCTGCACTGGAAGCACCTGTTAACTTGACATGACTGACCCATTCAAAGTTTATTTTAGTGTCTGTGATGTAAGTTGTCTGACTAAATAAATGTTCCCCAAAGAATTTGTCTGAGGAAAAGGCTCGAACAATTCATATGGACAGAAAGTAGATTAGTGGTTGCCAGGGTCTGGGGAAGGAGACTAGAGAATGAGTGCTAATGAGAATTCCAGGAATGATAAGAATGTTCTAGAGTTACATGTGATGATAGTTGTGTAACCTTGAGAAAACACTCAAATCTGCTAAATTGGATATGATTTAGATCTCAACTTAAAAAATAAAGCCTAACGGACATGGTTGCTCAGGCCTGGAATCTCAGGACTCAGGTAGTTATGGCAGAGGAATGGTGAGCTCAAGGCTATCCTGGGCTAAATAGTGAGTTTTAGCCTGGCCTCAGCTACATAGCAAGACCTCATTTCACGAGAGAGAGAGAGAGAGAGAGAGAGAGAGAGAGAGAGAGAATATGAAAACTTTGAGGCCAGAAGAGAGGTACAGGAGATGAAAGGGAGAAGCCAAGTATCGAGGACTTCAGGGAGGGTGAACCACAATGGGTGCTCGTGTTCACGTAAACAAACATACTCATTAACTGCACTTAAAAATACAAATATGCAGTATTAGAGCAGGGAAGAGCCATTCTAAGGTTAGTTTTCGGTTATCCTGTTCAGGTATAAATCTCTGTATAATTATGGAAATCTGTACATAATTGAGCTATTGGGCCATGTTCATAGATAACAGGTATAGAATATATCTCAGTGAAGGACTATGCTTGACCAAATAGTTACCTCCCTCACCAGTACTGTAAAAATGAAAACCAAAAATCACCAGTCAACCAAGTCTCACCACCTTTGACCTTATTTTCATTATTAATTATAACAACATTTTATTAATTTTTCACAAGATATTCTAATATTAGTATATCTAGTACACACATCTAGATACATGCATACTGTATTAGCCAAAATAAGAAATGAAAATATATGAATGAATGAATGAATAAATGACTTTGATCAAGTTATAATATAAAGATATATTTTGTTCTAAGCAATGGATTATTGATAAATATAATCAAAGAAAATACAAAAAATAGAAAAGAAATTATTCATAAATGTACTGATTATAAGATCGTATTAGTGTTCTGGAATCTTTCATTTTTTATGAGTGTGTGCATGTTCATGTCTGTACATCTGCACATAACTGTGTGCATGTGTGTATGCATGTGTGTGCATGTGGATTATATGTAGAATTTTCCATGGCTGAACTTATATAGTGCAGAAATGTTTGTGCCTTGCATTCTCCCTTAATGCTGCATTAAAATATTCCTATGTGTTATTTTTTCACTAACTATAAACAGCTATATAATATCTGTAATTTGGAGCACTTACTTAACAAGTCTCCAGTCACTAGACATTAGAGGCTCTTTCCAGATTTTTGCTATTAAGAAAAACAGAAGAATAAACATCTTTCTGAAGACTCTTCACCCTGCAGCTCACTTCCTCCAGTAGCACTGTTAGACACAGAGCTGCTGGGTCAAAGGTCTGCACCTTTGTATTTTTTATTTTATTCATCAAAATTGTTTTATTTTCTAATATATTTAAGGGTAGGTATATTATTTCCAAGAGAAAAGGATCTAAGATCCCTTTATATGTCCATTAGTCAGTAATTTTAACTCTAACAGTTCCAAAAACATATTCTGAGATAAAACATCTTGATACCAAGTCACAAATGCATAGGCGTCTGTTATCCCAAGGCTCATTAATTTCTAATAGCTCTAATATTTTCCTTATCGGTAATTTTACATATCTGTGCATAATATTGCATAGCTGAGGGCATCATCATTACAACATCAAAACCTATAATCTGAATTCGAACTTCGGTGAATTTTTATGAAATTCTTGGGCAAATGGATGTATCTGGAGGATATCATCCTGAGTGAGGTAACCCAATCACAAAAGAAGTCACTTGATATGCACTCACTGATAAGTGGATATTAGCCCAGAAATTTAGAATATCCAAGATACAATTTGCAAAACACAAGAAAATCAAGAAGGAAGACCAGCATGTGGATACTTCATTCCTCCTTAGAACAGGCTCTGGACTGACAAACAGCTTCTGAGAAAGGCAGTGCCGGTTTACCTCCCTGCGAAGTGTTCTCAAGCATTACCTCAGAGTCTTCCTGGCCAGGCTCCAATGTCTGTGATAAAAATATTATCCCCTCCCCCAACATCTGCACATCTCTTCATTCCTACTTTGATTCATCTCACCAAGGTTGTTTTTTCAGGAAGTATTTTTTTTTTTACTGGATAAGTATATTTTTAAAATATGGCAGTTGATAACAATCTTTGCAATAAAATAAAATACTAAAAAGTGTGTGGCTCTTTGTGGAGGAGGCAAAAGCACCAAAAACTATGCTTATCACAGAAAGATCCGGGGGACTTCCCCCTAAGAGACTTGTGTGTCTAAATCTTTACTCGAAGAATCAATTTGCTGCTGACAGGTTTGTGCATATGTGGCTGACAACACTGTTTACAAACGGTAACTCCTCTTGCCTTTGACCATGGCAGAGAACTATCAAAGGCTGACTGAATCCAACACTGCTCTCTAACTCAAATCTGTGTCTCTCTGCTGTGGCATTCATTTTTAGAATGAATTATTCAAACAAACACACTATGATCATTCTTGTAAACATAATAATTATGCATCTCTCTATAGAATATATATGTATATATGTGTGCATATATATATATATATATATATATATATATATATATATATATATATATATATATATACACACACATGTAAAATTTGAAAACTTTTACCAAATTGCCAATATAAATTCTGATTAGGGTGATTTTTCAGTGATTTCATTTTGGTTTGCAGTAAATGTAATTATTCTGTAATAACAAAAATGATAAAGTTAATTTAATTATTGTGATCATCTAGGGACTAAAGAGCGATCTCACTGTGGCCTGATTTTAGAGGCTTCCATTTAAATCATTTTTATGACCTGATAGTATTTAGGGCAGCCATTTGTCCCCCACGGTTACCCAGCACAGTTCTGGGTGTAGATAATCTATCTAAGGACCTGAGCTGTGATCTCTCTGAAAAGCTCAGCCATGAACCTGAGCCAGGGAAAGGAGGAAGGAGACGCTCAGACCTTAGAGAAGCCTTTGTTCTGGACACCACTACACAGCCTCACAGCTTCCAAGCCGAGAGCCACCGACGGTTTCTCAAGACCAGCTCGCATCTAGGTTTACCACTCTCAAATATGCCAAAAATTGAGAAGAGAGAGAAGATGGTACAAGTATCAACCGGGTAGGAAACCATTGCCGTCTGAGTCTGAAAGGCTTCCATTGATGCTGTCATTTTATAAATCTGTTTAAAGGATAATTAGCATATGTATATGCTTTTGCTGTCATTTCGAATATATTTCAGGGGAGCATCGTAACAAAAGAAAAGTAAGAGAGATTTTGCATTTGTATCTGAAAATGCGTTTCTATTAAAATAAATCCTCTGGATGGGTGAGCTTTTAGTTTATCAGCACTCGACAGACATTTCTATTTCCACTTGAAAATCTTTAAGCCTTTCTCGGAGTATACATTAAATTATACATCAAATGTCTTTTTACCCTTCGTCTGAAGGTTACAAGTTAAACACAGCAAACTGATCATTAATAATCAGTGGGTAAAATAAGCTTTCACCACATTAAAGGTGTGCACGGCGTGTTCAAAAGGGACTATCAGCATTCATCTGAAATTAGCTTTTCATTGCACAAGCAAGAATGGTCATCTTAAGTTGCTTCAGAAGGACTGTGAGCCAAAAGGTCAAAAATCTCACACTGAGTCATCATAGGCTAGTACTTCCAGAAGCTTAAAAATAAAGAGAGCCTGCACCAGAAGAGTCTAAGGCAACCTCATTTATGAACTGTGTAACTCGCTGGACAGCCTCTGAGGCAGCTGCCTCGTGCCAGTAGCTGGACCAAATGTCTCTGATTCCACAGTGTCCTCTTTAAGAGTTCCCATCCCTCTCTTGCTGTGACAGGGTGGCTTGCAACAAGAAACAATATGATTTGAGCCCAAGTATATTTTGTTTTCTAAGTAGCAAAGGAAAAGTCGTGGCTTTTGTATTTGTTTCTGTGAGTGACTGCCTTCCCAGAGTTGAGTGTTGCTGGAGGATCCAGGTTTTCATGCAGTCTTAATAACCCTGGCTGGGATCAGAAAGAGGAGAGTACTCGACAGAGGCAGAGCATCTAAGCAATCTAAGAGCAAACAAACATACAAAGGACATTCCCCAGTGTGCAGATAACTGTGTCCCCTCGTGATAGAGCCTCCCAGGTCTGACACAGAGCAGTTTATGTGAGTGATGACAACTCTGGAGATGGACACCAGGCCTGGGAATGAGCCTCTGGGAAAGCAGGGTCTTAGCCAGAGCAGGATTTTTTTTTTCAGAAGGAACAAAATAAACAGGAAGAAAGAAAAGAACTCCCTCTGCTCCCTAGAAACATTTTTCAAATGCCCAGAAAGGTCAAATGGAAGAACTGACAGTTCTCATGGATGTAATAAAAGCAGAAAGAAAAAAACCCACAAAGTTGTCCATCTACGGGGACAACTCTCTCTCTCTCTCTCTCTCTCTCTCTCAAATGCAGACAACTCTTAGATTGGATCAAATTCAAGTTTAAGAGAAAATCTTCAACTATCACTGTCCTTCTGGGGAGATGTATATGCGTACAGATAGTGGCTGAGAGGCGGCTCTCTAATGCTGGACTGTGTTCCAACTCCTGACCCCACATGCTGCTCAGAAAAACCCACCACCCCTGAATGCCTCACTGTGAAGGTGATGGTAGCACCTCCTTTCTCCTGGGATTGCAAGAAAGAAATGGCAAAGAGCCATTTGCAAAGAGCCTGGCAAAGCATAAACATTTAGCCAACATTAGCTTCATCATTACATGTGCCAACCTCTGTATTACAGCCACCGCATGTCATCAGTTCAGGCCTGAGGATCCTAGCCCACTTATAAGCCAGATACCAGCCAATCAATGGTGGGATAAGCTTTAAGACTCTCAGCTCTTGTTCTAACCTTAAAGTGTAACAAACTCCAAGTCTGACTGATGGAGAAGGCAAGGCAGCCCCCAAGAGTAATAATATAAGCACATTAGGATGGGAGAGGGAGGCGGCGCCAAACTCTAAACTGGAGGAGATGCAGGTGTGGTCTGGCAGATGGATACACTAGTTAAAAAGGCAGCTCATATATTTGCTTTTTTAAGTGTTCTCAGGGCTAAAGACCTGGCTCAGTAGTTTAGAACTCCACTGTTCTTGCAGAAGACAGAGTTTATTTCCTAGCATCTATATGTCTGCACACAACAGCCTGTCACTCCAATCCCAAGGAATCCGACACCCTCTTACAGTCTTTGCTGACATGGTTGTAATGTCCTCTGCACTACTGTGGCTATTTTGCTTCCCAAGGAGTATCGTCGGTGCCTGCTTCTCTATATAGATGCACATGTTGTTTGTTTGTTTGTTTGTTTGTTTGTTTTGGTGCCTAAGTTAAACTCGGTGCCACTAACTTTCCCTGTTGCCCAAAATTCTTATAGTTACAAAACAGAGAAATCCAAGAAGAGTCACTCACGTTAGAATTTAAAGTTTAAGTCGGCTAAACATAGTTTAAACATTACCAAATTGGCCAGGAATGCCATCTTAAATGCATGAGGCAAGCCTGTGTTTTGCTGGGTTTGCTTTCAGTGTCTCTATGGCTTGCTCAGATCATATAAGCTGTGCTATCAGAGTTAACCCACTCACAGGTGTCAACCATGGCCCTAGGGGTGACACAGCTATGACATGGAATGATACTACAGGGACTTTGGTCTCCGAGATAGCCTGGTGATGTTCAAGAACGCTTGGGTTGAGAGCCTGGAAAATTACTGTTTCATGGCTCTTCTCTCTCTCTCTCTCTCTCTCTCTCTCTCTTTCTCTCTTTCTCTCTTTCTCTCTTTCTCTCTCCCTCCTGGGATTTCATCACAGACTTACCTGCTTAAACCTTGAATCACCCACCTCACTTTTTTCTACTTTTGTCTGAGTAGTTTAATGAGCTCAAACTTGGGGAACTTTACTGGGTCAACAACCTAAAATAACCCCGATCAGCTGATTGAAAAATGCAAGTAATGAAGGCTTAGCATCTTTAAAAGTGAAACACCTCAGAATCTAAAACCTGTCCATATACAATCGCCAAACCCAGACACTATTGTGGATGCCAACAAGAGCTTGCTGACAGGGGCCTGGTATATCTGTCTCCTGAGAGGCTCTGCCAGTGCCTGACAAATACAGAACTGGATGCTCACAGCTATCCATTGGACAGAGCACAGGATCCTCAATGAAGGAGCTAGAGAAATTACCCAAGGAGCTGAAGGGGTTTGCAGCCCCATAGGAGGAATAACAATATGAACTAACCATTATCCCAGAGCTCCCTGAGACTAAACCACCAATCAAAGAAAACACATGGAGGGACTCATGGCTCTAGCTGCATATGTAGCAGAGGATGGCCTAGTCGGGAAGAGAGGCCCTTGGACCTGTGAAGGTTCTATGCCCCAGTGTAGAATGCCAGGGCCAGGAAGCGGGAGTGGGTGAGTTAGTGAGCAGGGAAAGGGGAGATGGCATAGGGGGAGGGCATTTTCAGAGGGGAAACCAGGAATGGGGATAACATTTGAAATGTAAATAAATATCTAATTAAAAACAAAAAACAAAAAAACAAAACCTGTCCATATCTCCCAAGAGCCACACGTGCGTTTTCACCTGTCTGGGGATTGACTACATCATTCTATGTTCTCCCCACTAGTGGGGGACACTGAGGATGTGGGTACAGTGAGCATCCAGCAGCCTGGACAGCCTCATGGAAACCCATGCTTACTAAAGTTCAAACTCAGTATTGATTTTCATGCAGCTGCTTACAACCAGTCCAATGAGTCTGAAAACCTGTTCAAAACTTGAAGCACCACCAAAGCAAGCCTCTTACCATTCTGGATGAGGGTTTGTGACCGAGTGAACCGTCCATGGACAGCTGTCATGTGCAGAGGACTTTTGCCATCCTTACTCTGCAAAATGAGAAAGGAGAAAGAAAGTTGTGAGCCATGTCGTAGATCTGAATCATCACCGTGAAAGCCACTCACAACGCCCTTGGAACATTGATTTCAGTGTTGTTTTAAAAGTATGGTCAACAATTACAAAGAAGAGATATGTTTGAAATAATAAGAGTGTAAGGGGAACGGGACAGCTGTTTCCCAGACCCGTGAGAGGTCTCACACCAGCTCCTGCTGCTTCCACAAATCAACCCAGTAAGCATTCAACACGTATGGGGCAGGCTGCGGGGTTACTGATCACCGATGGCTGCTTCAACACGTATGGGGCAGGCTGCGGGGTTACTGATCACCGATGGCTGCTATATGAACTAACCAGTAGTAGAAGAGTAGTCTGTTTAATTTAGGGGTGTGGTCCCTAGTAGGCTGAACCTGTGCCAGTGAATGATCCCACATGATCTATGGAGGGTACAGTTAAAT
The DNA here is from genome assembly GCA_902729485.2 of Mus minutoides. NCBI lineage: Eukaryota > Metazoa > Chordata > Mammalia > Rodentia > Muridae > Mus > Mus minutoides. Next base: position 28,310 of record CACVCL010018937.1, on the reverse strand, counting down.
TTGATCAAAATACATTGTATACACATATGAAATTCTCAAAATTAAAAATATTATATAAAAGATGCAACATACAAGACTTTTCCAGTTACTGTATAACATCATAACATTAAAATTTTGTTTATTATTACTATTTGTGTGTATGTGTGTGGTTCATATGCCACCATGTGCATATGGAAGTCAGAGTGTAACTTGAGCAAGCCAGTTCTGATCTTCTATCGTGTGGTTTCCAAAGTTCTAACTCAGATCAACAGGCTTAGTGGCAGGAGCCTCTCTTCACTTGCTGAGCCAGCTTGCTGGCCCTCGGGGATTTTTAAAAAATGGTTGTCACTGTTATTTCCTAACTATCTATAGAAAACCTTTTTCAAGTTCAGGTTAAAACAGTGGCATGACACACACGAATACTCAATCTTGTGATAAAAATCTAAACATCTATGCTTTAAAGTGGTTTTTAAAATCCCCAACTGAAAGCAACTAATTGTTAAATAAGTATCTCTTAGAGGAGATCCACCCCTACCCAGGGCTCTAATTTGTGACATGACTTCTGTGCACTAACTCATACCTACTGAATCTCAGCATCACCTCAAGCTTGCACAGTGCAACTGTACCGTTAAGAGCCGTGGCTAAGAGCCATGCTTTAGACTATGGGTGGTGGTGTGCTGCTTGCTGGTTTGTTTTTTTCATTTGTTTGTTTGCTTTTTAGCTTTATTATATCCTGTAAGTATTACTTTGAAAAAAGGAATGTAGTTACACAAAGTCTATGCCAACAAAAGAGTCAATCACAGTGGTAACTACATCCCAATTGAAGAAACAAACAATAAAGTTAAAATTTTTCTCTGGTATATGGGAAGGAAGATATTAGGACCCATGTAATATTAATACGGCCTGAATCAACAAATATTGAAAAAGAAGGGTAGAAGTAAGACTGACCCCTTTTAAAGAAAAGCCAGTGGGGGAACAAAGATGTCTACAGCGCTGACCTTGACACACTCATAGACATTTCAAAAGCCATATAATCCAGAGTCTGGTCTGGAGTGGAGACAGTCCCAATAACTCTAATACTTGGGAACCACTCTGGAAAAATGAATAAACACACACGCACACACCAAATAAGAGGGACAGGGGCTATAGTCCAGGACTCACGGACAGTGAAGGTGGGACTTCAGAGTTGACACTGACTTGTCTGTAGGTGGTGCTGTTTCTTTAAATTTTGCTTCAGGATTAGCTCTTAGATTTAATATAAAACTGTAAGTAGTTATGATTTAATTAAATGTATGTAAATCTATAAATACTTCATGTTTAGGAAATATCTTGATAAATATTGAAGCAGGCACTTTCCTACGCTTGGAAAAGAGCTTGAAGTCTCTACTAAGGATTCCTCAGTTGGTAGCTGTATATAGTGCAGCTGCGAGCCAGGGCAGGCGCAGGCAATTACTAGCATATAGATTGCAGCAGAGTCAGTCCTGAGTGGAAGACAGCAATCACCACGCTCTACCCAATGGGAGTGTCTGGGTTTTGGGTACAGGAACAGAGAAGCAGAAATGACCACAGCTGATAACATGCAGAGCGGGGCTGCTTGGTGCCCACGGTGCTCGTCTCAGATCTATCCCTGCAGACTTGGCTTTGTTCACCTACTAATGAGACTGGGAAATAGCCAATTGTCCTCGGTTTCATGGCTGCCATTTGGAGGCCGCTTTGCTTACATGGTACGGATGTAGAGAGTACTCATTCTTTCAAAAAATAAAAAATAAAAACCTGACAACCGAGGACATTCAAAAGGCAATCAATGTTCCTTCTTAAGTCTTTAACATTTAGAACTCAATATTAAAGCTGAAAGTAGAAACTGCTACATTTCATGTTCTGCCTTTTCACACTGAGACCTGTGGCTGCTACTGTCCCCAGTACTTTGGACAAGGGCAATACTGCCTGTGTACCCGGGACGATTGCGCTCAATCCTTCTATTTGTTCAAGGCTTTGCTTTTATGGAAAAGAAGTATTTTTTTTAATTCCTAATATCCCTCCAATTTCTTGGGTATATTTTTCCCATCAGATTTAAGACTTTGAAATTTTTATTTTGATACTTCACTTAATTAAACAAGAATCCAAGTATGGTCAAGCCCTGAACCATAAGAGGAAATTAGCAAGAATTACAATTACTGTGTGACAAATATTAGTACTTCATGCAGAGTAGAACCCAACATGTTCTTGAACTAAATAGAATATATAAGTTGTCTTGCCCATCAGGCGCCTCAGGAGTCCATTCAGCCTTTCTTCTATACAGAATGCTTTCTGGTTCATTCCCACACATCCCAAAGCTTCCTCCCTCAATGGCACTGCTACTCTCTGGAGACAGGACATGCTCTGTGGCATGTGGCATCCTAGAGTCACAGGAGTCAGTGCCCATCTCAAGACGATAAGGTTGCTATGGGGTCACACTAAGTCAGGAAAGGGACACGTCATTATGTGAACTCAGTTACCCAAGAAGGAATCCTAAGTCAGTAGGAGAGTATCTGAAAGCTGACTGGGAAAAGCCACATGTAGTTCAGCTTGTTCTGTTTTTAAAGATTCAAATACAAAAGATGGCACGTGTGTGGACTCAAATGTTTACTTTTTCTTTACTTCCTTCCTTTCGTTACTTCCTCTCCCAGACTCCAAGGCTATGTTTCTTCTGCCGCTTCCTTCTGCCTGTTCCAGTTTGTGATAAATTCCATTTTACAAATTAGCCCCGGAACATACAGACAAGGGAACTAACCCACTCAGCAGATATATGACAGGATCCAGTCTCCTAGCTATAAATGTCCCAAAGGTCCACGGACAGCAAGTGATCCAGACTAAATGTTAGTGAATTGAGCAATGTGGCTGCAGCTATCTGACATGTTTTCTATCTTTTCCACTGTGGCTTTGTATATAATACATTCTTGAAGTCTGACTGCTCGTGTAAAAAAAAAAAAAAAGCATTGAGTTACTACAGAACTTATACTCTGTAATAGAGAAGAAAAATTACATATTTTTCTTAATTGCAAATTACAAGTGAATCTTCAATAGATTTTTATAACATGCCTTTATTATTTTACCAAGGTTCAATAGTGAAAGGTCAAAGCTAAGGGAAATGAGATGAAGTTAATGGAACAGGGACTGTGCCGTGCACATGGAACACACCCCCCCTTCCTTTCCCACCACTCTACCACTCATGAAGACATCACTCGGCGTTCCATAAGTGTGGTGGAAACCCAACTGAACACTGATGGGTGCTGGCTGCATTTCAATATGATGTTCCTCTTAAACTTGAAAAAAAACTTAAAAAAAAAAAAAAAAACCTCAAATTGTCTAATATCCACATGCATTTTCTTTCTTTTTTTTCAACTTTTATTAGATATTTTCTTCATTTACATTTCAAGTGTTATCCAGAAAGTTCCCTAGACCCTCCCCCCTCCTGGCCCTGCTCCCCTACCCATCCGCTCCCACTTCTTGGCCCTGGCGTTCCCCTGTATTGGGGCATATGAAGTCTGCATGACCAAGGGACCTCTCTTCCCACTGATGGCCAACTAGGCCATCCTCTTCTATATATGCAGCTAGAGACATGAGCTCAGGGGATACTAGTTAGTTCATGGTTATTCTTCCACCTATAGGGTTGAAGACCCCTTCAGCTCCTTGGGTACTTTCTCTAGCTCCTTCTTCCTTTTCAAAATCTAAAAGCAACATAGTACAACTTTAACTAGAAATCTACCTACTGAGTTAGACAGGAAGACTATATTTAAAGGAAGGTGGTAGGTTCATTTAGAATGTACATTGAACCTTGAAGGAGGATCTGGTAGTAATTACACACTCAGACATAGGAGATAAAGGGAGGCCCGGAAAGGTTAGATATGCATTCAAACCCCCCTTTACAGAAAGTAGATACAGTTAAACCCATCTATGGTTTTTAAGATGCCATTTCTTGCATCCTATTTTTGATTTAATTATCTATAAGAAAAATTAAACATCAATGCTAAGTATATATGTATTTCTTCTAGTCTATTTTCAAAAAATTAATTATTTTATGTACATGTGTGCCTAAGTGTATATATGTGCACTATATGTGTGTGTGCAGGTACCTACAGATACCAGAAGATGACATTAGAAACTCTAAAACTGGAGTCATAGGTGGGTTTAAACCCCCTGGATTTAGTTACTGGGAATAAAAACCAAGTCCTTTGTAGGAGTGTCAAGCGCTATTGACTGCTGAGCCATTTCTCCAGCCCCTCTGGTCCATGGTAAAGGAGATAAGCTGACCATGTAACGTCTACAGGACAAGTCCATTATCTGATCTGAACTGAGCACTGGGTAGCCAACTGGAAGAAGCAGGCAGGCATGGCAGAAGGAGGCATATCTGGGCATCAGACACACCAAGAACATTAAGATGCATTTTGCCAGGTATGGGGAGTATGAGACAACCTGTGAGTTAACTGAGTGGCTGCATTCACAAAAATGGTGCCTTTATCTAATGCCCATCCTCCTCCTTAGTCTGAAAAATCCACCGATGCCCACAGGCCTGTTATGAGCTTCTTTCTCCCCATGACTGCCAAGCTCTGTAAATTCTACCCCACACAAAAACTCTTTGTCACTTTGGTTTGTGTCTCCTTGGTCTCTCCCTTGCTTTAAGGCCTTCTCACCTCTTCCTGATACCCTGCATGGGCTCCGTATATAGAATGTGGAGCTCTGAAACACTCTTCATTGGTTCTATTTTTCCCTTTCTGCACGCCTCAGACCTTCATGAAGATATCACGCTCCCTTCAGCTCTTTCTTCCCTTTCCTATCTCTCTCTCATCCTTCCTCTGTATCTTCCTTCTCCCAACCCTAAGGGTCAAGAGTTCCTTCAGACTTCCCTCAGCTTCTCCAGTCATGCTGTTATATACTCTCTCCGCAGATGACAATTGCCCTTTCTGTCATCTTTATGTGACTGAAACAACCTAAGTACTATTTTTTTTCATATCCTTTACTGCTCTTCTATGCTAAAACATCACATTTTCTACTACTGTGTCCTCAACCTGGCTCAACATGAGGTTCTCAAAAATTAAATGCAGAGCCTGTGAGATGGTTCAGTGGGTAAGGAAGGGTGCTCACTGCCCAGCCAGGGTACTAAAGTTCAATTCCCATAACCCACCGAATACAAGAAGAGAACTAACTCCTGCAGGTTGTCCTCTGACCTCCACATGGGCATGTGGTATGGCATAAACACTGTACCCACACACAAAATAAAAAGAGTCAGCTTGCTTCCTGTGCCTGCCCTTGCTCCTGGCATTCTCTCAGAGAATGTGAACAATACCAAGTGCCTACTGCAGGACAGCTCTGAGCTGTAATAATTAGATATGACAACTATGCTTAATCTCCACAACATGCCCATGAAGAAGATGCTGTTATAACACGCCCATGAAGAAGATGCTGTTATAACACGCCCATGAAGAGGATGCTGTTATTTCCCTTATTTTACAAAGCACAGATAGGTTACTTTTTTTTTTTTTTTTTTTTTGGTTTTGGTTTTTTCAAAACAGGGTTTCTCTGTGTAGCCCTGGCTGTCCTGGAACTCACTTTGTAGACCAGGTGGCGCACGCCTTTAATCCCAGCACCACCACGCCCGGCTGATAGGTTACTTTTAATTAAGGCAGTCTAGCCCCAGAACAAAACATGTGTCCATTCTATAGTGTCACGCCCCTTCCAAGATTCCACTCCTCATCTTCAGGTCCTACCCCTTATCTTGCCAACCTTTGATGATTCTCCCTCTACAAGGCTTCTCCCCTTGAGTGGCCCCTTGAGTGGCCCCTTCCATTCTTCAGTGGCCCCTCCCACTCCTCATGGACCCCTACCATCCTCATTGGCCCCTCCCACTCCTCATGGACTCCTCCTGTTCCTTATTGGCTCCTCCTATTCCTCATTGGCTCCTCCCATTCCTCATTGGCCCTTCCCACTCCTCGTGGGCTCCTCCCATTCCTCATTGGCCCTTTCCATTCCTCATCCTCATGACTCGTTACCTACTCCAATTTCACTAACTTTCAGTTATTTTAAAGCCATCCCATTTATAGGTCAGATGCAGCTATGTTTTTTTTCCCCCTCAGAATAAAAAATTCTTTCTTTTGAATTCAAAAACAACATGGCCACTTATCAAAATCAGAGGGTTTTTCCAAAATACAAAAAGAAAACTAAAATCCCAAATCAGAATTTTGTCTCTGCAGGTGGTAACTGATATTACTCCAGGTAGTTTAAGGCCTTTCTGTGCATACACACAGACACATACAGCGAAGCTGGGAATGGTATCTCCACCTGGAATCCAGATTCAGACCAGCAGGAAGAAAGGCATGTTCATGCCAGTCTAGGCTATAAAGTGAATCTTGTCTCAAAAACAAACAAAAAATACAAATGAGATTGCACATATTTACTGTACTCTGATAACATGAGGTCTAGGCATTAATATTCTTTATGTTTGTCAACCTTAAAGTATGAGCCTGCATTTTTTAATCACCGATGATACAGAATATCTTTTCATGGGCTTCATGGGTATTACAAATTTTCTCTTGTGCTCCATATTTGCTTAAATTTTCTAGTAGCCTACTATATTTCTTCTTATCATGAGCTCTTTATATATTAAGCATATAAAACATATTGTCATGTATACTGCATGGAAATTTCCTTGAGCCATTCTGCTCTATTTTGTTTGTTAAGAGCTTGTATTTTTTTCCCTTTTTTTGGTTTTATTTTATTTTATCATTTAAGAGTTTGAAATATTCACGCACTTGTATATTTTCTAGGCCTCCATGTTCTGCAGTTAGATTGCTGTTTCTAAGTGTTCTACAAAGGCCAGAGTTCCTGCAGTCTACGGCAGCCCAAGCTCCTGGCTGTGGTGTGAGCCTATTGCTTTAGTTTCTCATGTTTTCACTGTATGTGGGTTCCTTCTCCAACTTACGCTCTATTCAACTGATAAAATGTTATTCTGATCATGTGTCTCACATTTCTTCACTGTGGGAGATTATAAGAAAAAATATAAAAATATTTAACAGTAAATAGAAATTATAAAATATTTTGAAATTAAACTTAGTCCTGAAATTAAATCTTTGAAATCATGACTTTCCAACATAGACAGGGAAGTTTCTGAAACTTTGCTCTAGGAGTCCTGAGTGCAAGCAGAAAGGCACTGAGGCTGAGGATGGTGGAGGTGCTGAGGCTGAGGATGGCAGGGAGCACTGCTCAGGATATTCTGCTACAGGGCAAGGGTGTTTCAGTACAACCCAGATGGGAAATACTGAATGCATAGCAACATAGGCTGCCTGCATCAGCTATCACGGTGAGCTGAGAAGTCACCAGCTCACACACAGCTTTTCTTATTCACAGCTCGCCCCTCCCTCGTTCATAACGTTCTCGGTTGGAAATGCCCTCTCCTGAATTATTTCTGTGGCTCCTCTCAAACTCTCTGCTCAAAAAACGAGCTCTTTTTTTTTTTAATCCCCAAACAAGAGACAAGCTAACATGTGCATCATCTACTTTGCAAAGTTTCATTCCTCTTTTTCTCTCAGCACTCATCACCTTTTGCCTCGAGTGTCTGAGTGTGTTTTATCTCCTGTATTATGAAATCTGCAATGACCAAAGATCACACATCCCTTGATCAGATTCTCCTCCACTGTCAAAATAAGGGCAGGGCAGTCCTTAAGCAACTCCATGGCTGAAGGAATGCTCACCACTATCTGGTCAGTGCTCCTTCACTAAGGAACGGCTTGCTGAAGAAAAGCACTTGAAGGGTGTGCTGGGATTGGGAACAATCATGAGTTAGTCACTCCTCTGTATTCTCAGCAGCTCTTCCCTATCAACTAACCATGTTGTGCTAAAATGCGGGCTAAGCTAGCGCCTTTAAGGCCTGGAGCATTCATTAATCTGGAACAGAAATCCTCCTGGAGCCTTGGTGTCTATGTGTTGATACCATCATACCTAGAGAGGTGTCCCAACTGTTTCCACAGCATCTCAATCCAGGGCCAGGCTGTGTGAATCAAAGTGTTTTCAGTTCAGAAAAACACAGCATAACTGACAATAGTTAGGTTAGCTCAAAGGCTCAATGCAAAAGTGTTTAAGACAGAGAGACTGAATGTCATACCTGAATGTTCACATCTGCCCCATTGTTCACTAACAACTCCAGACACAGAGCACCGTGAGTGGACGCCGCTGCAAAGTGCAGGGGGGTGAAGCCACCGTTGTTGGGCTGATTCACGTTAGCACCATAGTCAATCAGCTCATTAACGACAGCATCCTGGCCATTGTAGCAGGCAATGTGAAGTGCTGTGTTTCCATAGACATTGATTTCATCAATCTGCAAAGCATCCAACAAGGGCAATTAAAATCATTGGAGCCAATTTACTCCATTTGCCACAAAAGGCCTAATGACTCTGGTGAGAGAAAGGGAAGGTTCATGCATCAGCGTAATTATTCAGAACTTACTTGCTTCCCAGCAGGTTATCCTGAGAGCGAGTGTAACACACACACACACACACACACACACACACACACACACACCCTGGGGAAAGAGAAGTGAAATTGAATATGACCAAAAAAAAAAAAAGCCATAAGGTTATTAGAGGTTTCAGCCTGCAAAGGGGTTTATCCAGACAGAAATGGATAAATAAATGGAAAACAGAGACTTTCACAATGCTAGAAAAGAAAAGGACAAGCCCAACTCACGGGCTTGGCAACCATGACCACGAAGAGAGAGGACAGGGGTAGCAGGACATTGGCATGTGAACCCTGTGCCCTCAAGTCAGGCTCAGAATCAATTCTGCTTTCTCTGGGGAGCCTGACACTTCACGGGACTGGTCTTCCTGCAGAGCTGAAGTATGTTAGTCCATGGTGCCCTACCACTTTCCCAGACCTGCTCAAGGATCTGGATGTTAGCATTTTGTCTCACACAGCACCCGACTCTCCTTTCCTCCAGAGGTAAGATGCCCTGGGCATCACTGCTCCTAGCTGAAGGAAAAGGGACTGGCCAACGGTTCAAGCTCACCCTCAACATTTCTTATTCAATCCCTGCCATCCATTTATCCCCTCCTGCAATGAGCCACAACTTCCAAGGTCTGCTTCCAACAGGCCTTTTAAAATGACTGATTATTACAAAATTGCATAAAATATAAATGTTTGCTGGGAGGTGACAGTGCATGTGGCCAGCCAAGACAGCTAGGGTTACAGAGAAACTCTGCCTCAAAAGGCAAAAGCAAAACCAAAAGGAAAGAAAGAAAAAAGGAAAAGAATGAAATATAAACATCTGTATACTTCTCTATGTCTATAGTCTGTTTCTGGTTCCCTGCTATTTGCCCCTATCACACTCTATCAGATCACATAAACTAAGAAATACATGAGCCAAAGAAATAAGTTTTTTTTTCCACTTGAATAAAAATGCAAACAGGATTTCACCTCAGAGCAGAAGAAAACCCAGACAGAAAGATGTGAACCCACAGCGATACAGCCATCAGAGCTTACCTCCACCCCCAGGTTCAGGAGATGTTTGACAACACTGATCTGCCCATTGGAGGCCGCAGCGTGCAGCGGGGTGTAGCCCTTCTTATCCTTGCAGGTCACTTCCGCACCGTGGTTAATGAGCAGCGCCACAACATCCAGGTGGCCTTGACAAATAAAGCAGCAAAAACATAGTTAAGCTTTATAAGATAATGCGACAACTCATCATTCAAAAATAAATCATTCTTAGCTGGTTTTACCACCAGTATTTCCTGATCCGAGAGTGGGAGGAGGGGTGGGGGGGAAGCTGCCTCATGGAAAATAATCAATGTACTGGACATTATATAAATCCCATGGGAAGAAAGAAAGATGACTCATATCTAAGACTTGAATGAGATGTAGCAAAGGTGGTGGCTGTTTGACAATATATTAGTAGCTCCACCTTTTAAAAGTTTGTATTGGTGTTGCGTGTGTAGTCCCAGAATCCCAGCATTTGGGTGAAAAGGCAAGCAAGTTACAAGTTCAGACACAGCATGGGATACAGAATGAACTCCAGACCAGCTTATACAACAAAACAGACACAATAAGAGCAACAAGGGTTGCGTTAAAATGAAAACAATTACAAGCCTCACCAAAAAAGCCTACCAGTAAAAATTTAGTTTAGAAAACCAATTTTAAATAAATAAATAAATAAATAAATCAGAATACTTACAGATTACAGTTTAATCTGAAATTACCATTGCCTTGCTGGGTTTTAATCCATAAAAAGGCAATTTCTTATGTTTCCATGTAAAATAACTCCCATAAATCAGTCACTAAATAGAAAACCTTCTTAATCTCGGCTTTTATGGGCATTTGAGATCTGTTCCCTAGTTCACCATGACACATGTGTTTGGCCTTTATTTTATAATTGAAGATCACTTAAAGCTTAAGTTCATTGCTATAAATGTTGCAGCTAACTGAAGGGCAGGAGACGAATACTGGTTCCAAGACCTACAATTTGTATGGGAGGCTGGGGGAGGGGTATAGCTTGCTTTATCAAAACGTAATTCTTTATCTACAAAATCTTTTATATAGAAAAATATTTTCAGTTACGGGGTGCCGACTCAAGCTACTTTTCCCAGCTTTTATCCCGTCTCCTAAGGATTGTAAGTCACCCTATTTGTAACCTGATGGCATGAGCAATAATGATTTAACTTCTTTGGGTCATAAAAATATTTTAACTATACATCAGCAAAGCATAAGCTGGAGCCTCACAGGTTCTTTGAGTAGTTCCATGTACATTGTATCCAAAGATGTAATTGGTTTTAGCCTACTCAAAGGTCTGTGTTATTCAAGAATGAAAGAAGGAGCAGGCACGGTGGCACACACCTAGAATTCCAGCACTTGAGGGAAAAGAGGATCAGTCCAAGGTCTTTTCCTACGCAGAGTTAATTCATACAAAGTTTAAAGATTCTTGGCGTCTGTAAGTCTAAGAATTCATTCAGAAATCCGTAGCTGTGGGATTTGTTTTATTCTCACACCAATCTACTCCTTTCCATCCTACAAGTAATGTTAATTTTTGAAATGATGATAGCAGAAATGTATGCTTATGAAACTGACTCAAATAAGCAAAAATGCTCAAAAAAATCACTAATCCCTGGAGATACCATCTAATATTTCAGTATTTTTTTCCAAATTTCCCTCCCCTGTATAGAAGTTTCCACAGCAATAGAAAATATTATACATATTATTGTATTAAATATAGTTCTTTATGATGCATCTCACTTTAGTGTGTCACATAATATTTATAAATTCCTATGGCCACCATTGCTGTACTCCCTTCTGCGTCCCATTGTGTGGATCTTCTGCGATTTGGCAGAACAATAGCCCATGGATGGATATCAGCTTGTGTGCAGCTAAGTCTGATAGAACCCTCTCTTCTTTTTTAACTGCAGGTTGTTCTCCAGTCGGAAACACACAGAAGGATATTAGTTATTCACCTCTCATGTCTGCATTGAGGATAAACTCTGAGGACTATCATTTATCCAAGGTCTTTGCAACGGTTGAAAGGAAAGGACAAAACAGAGATGCAATCTCTTCAACTCTAGTGGAGTGATGTGGACAGAGGGAAGTAAGTCTGTGGGCTTCTACTTGTGCCAGCACAGCAGAAGCCTGATCTGCTAGAATCTTCTACTTCCATCTACAGAGGAAGCTGCCTTCTCTTCCTTCCCTTTGTCTTTTTCAAAAATATTTAGAAGCACAAAGATAAAGAGCATAGTGTCCTTGCTTTGTTAACCAGGCTGCTTTCTTTCCTAAACACTTTATTTGATGCCATAACAAACTAACATACAAGAAATGTTTGTAGTTTCCAATCCAGAGTGAAGAATGTTCAGAGAGGTCCAGGCCATGAGTCATCCTCCCCCTGTTTGGGGATAAATAAACCTCTGACAAGGCAGCTGTCCAAGTAGAGCACTTTACAGATGCCAGGAAAACAGGCCAAATCTTCATTCAAGTGAAATCCAACACTTAAGTCAGATTTGGCCTACATGGTCAACAAGAGGCCCATGGCATATGTAGTCAAGGTCATCTGCTTGTGGTCTTTAATTGTTGTTTGATATATTGGGAATGAAAACCAGGCTCTTGTGCACAGTAGGCCCTTGCCCTACCATTAAGGTAGCAAAGACCCTGGCACTTGGCTTTCCACACACAGAATACTCACCCATGTATGCTGCCCAGTGGAGAGCTCGTCTGTCCTTCTTGTCAAATGCATTGATGTTTGCCCCTTTGGCCAAGAGTAAATTGACCATCTGAAAGATAACAAACAATGAACTCAGGTGTTCCTTCCGATGATGACGGCTACTTGTTGCTTGCAGGTGATCTAAACCAAATTAGCATCAAGCCTAACAGCAGCTCAAGGATTCATACCAGGTAGACAGGCTAGCAAAACAGGCTAGAAAGACAGGCTACACTGCTCATGTCAAAGGAGAAGACTGAAATGACAATCTACTGTTTCAACACATTATGGTCTGATTTGAGAATGGATATAACTGCCCAGGCAACATACCTCTCTTATTCTCACATTCACATAAAGTCTCAAAAGTGGTTTCATCTGTGGCTAATAGGGTCTGAGTAGTGTGGCCCCGTTCCCAATGCTGATAACACTCACCTCCATGTGTCCATTCAGAGCGGCGTGGTGCAAGGCTGTGCGCCCGCCTCTGTCAGAGACGTTGACAGAACTCAGCAGCGGAATGATCACTTCTGCACACTTGACAGCCTTATTGGCTGCTGCCACATGGAGGGGGGTCTGCCAATTCTTGTCCCTTGCATTGACATCGGCCGAGTGTTTAATCAATACTTGCACTGCCTCCTACAAGAGAAGCAGTTTGCAGGATCACTGACAAATGCCCAGACAATACTTCCTGTGGGTAAGGTGCTTCTCTGGACACAGGAACTGGAGTAAGAAAGGAAAGATTGCTGCCCTCCCAGGCAGGCCGTGGACTAGCCAAGTCATAGGAGGTAGAGATCTGAGGAGTAACACAAAATGAGACAATCTCTCCACCTTCCTCTTTCAGGTCAAAAGCCTAGCCACCATCTGAGATTACATTCACCTTCTAAAGACACAGCTTTCTGATGAGGCATCCTTGGGTCACCTGAGTGCAGATGTGCAGATCAGGCAAAAGATCTGTTAAAAAATGTTCTCTACAACAAGAAGAGTCTGGGAATAAATAAACCAACAAACTCCCAAAGCCTGTAACATTCTTGGACCACGTTTTGAATCTAGGTTCTCTGTGCCAATGTATAACACGTGACCGTCCATCTTGTGAGACTGCTAAGCAGTCAAGGGATGTAATTAGTGGCTGTCTCAGTTTAAAGCTATAATAAAATGATTCCAACTTTTCCATTACAATTAGCAAACCTTTTCATGTTTTCGTTTGGTTTTCCATTTGTTTGTTTTGAAACAAGATCTCGGAAAGCTGTCCCAGGATGGCTTAGAACTCACAATGCAACCCAGATTGTCCCTAAACTCATGATCCTCCCATCTGAGCCTCTTGTGTGACCAGACTATGGGTGTGTGCCACCAACCCTGACTATAGTGAGCAACTTCTTTTGCTGTTCTGTTCTTCTTTTTTTTTTACATGATTGTTTAGGAGTTTTGATTTTGATTTCCTTTCCTTGACCTAATCAGCTTACCCATTTCTTCACCTATAACTTTCAGCTCTATCTATACTATAGAAGCCAGAGGACAGACAGACTACTTTATCGTATGACTATATAATAGCAGGTCCCAGATAACTGATATGAACTCAGCAAAATCAGCATTTTGAGTCCAGATGTAAATGTTTATGAAAAAAGTTTTTTGTGAGTCAAAAGCAGCAATGTATGGAGACAAACAGCTAAAATGGACAGTAAAATGTGAGCAAAAAGAAATCATAGAACCCTATTATACAATTGAAATTAAAAGTATAGTAACTTTGGGAACCTCTTCTAGATGATACAAATAAAATTCAGGGACACAAATAAAGACCAGGTATATGCACTGCCCACCCTCAGAAGGCTGAAAAAAATTACTCAATATCCCATGAACATGTTTTAGTGTAAAACATAAATATGTATTTCTTTTTTACATTTATTTGTGTGTGCAAGTACAAGTTCTTGGAGTCAGTTCTCTATTTCTACCATATGGGTTCTAGAAAATGAGCTTCAGTCTTTAGGCTTAATGGCCAGAGCCATCTCACAGGTCCCACACACGCTGTGATGTTTACCTGCACATGAAACATGGCTAGAACTGCAAAGATCAGAAGAAATTAATCTCCACTTGTAGCTGATATTTACCTTGGGGTTGGCACGGTGCCCTTGTCTCTTTCTTCCCTTACATAGAGAAATCCTTGGGGAAAAAAATGGGGCTTCTACAATACTGAAGAATTCAGGCTCACCCTTTCTTTCTTCCGTCCCCTCTGACTAGACCTCAGTGTACAGTGATGACTGAAAGTACACTTACAGATTCTAATGTGTGCCTTTAAACTAAGAGCCCTTAAACTCCCCAGATCTAGTGGCACACAGAACTGTAATCTCAGCTATTTGGGAAGCTAAGGCAGGAAGATTGCGGTTTGAGCTACAGACTAAGCTTAAGGGCAGCCCAGGCAATTTAGTAAGACAAGTCCAAGGGGGGTTAGGGATTGTGGTAATCTGAATAAAAATGGTCCCATAGACTCATAAGGATTGGCGCTACTAGGCCTTGTTGGAATAGGTGTAGCATTGTTGGAGGAAGTGTGTCACTGGAGATGGGCTTTGAGGTCTCAGATACTCAAGTCAGGCCTATTGTGAGTGTCTCTTCTTGCTGCATGCAGATCCAGATGTAGAACTCTCAGCTACCTCTCTACCACATCTGCCCACACACCACCGTGTTTCCTGCTATGACAGTAATGGACTAAACCTCTCAACTGTAAGAAAGTCTAATTAAATGTTTTCCTTTATAAGAGGTGGTCACAGGGTCTCTTCACAGCAATCGACGAAACCCTAAGAAAGGGATATAGCTTATTGACAGAATGCTTGTCTAGAGTATGAGGCCCTAGGCTCAATTCCCAATATTGAAGGATGGAGGAAGAGGTCCCTGCAAGGTAGCCAAGGACCAGAGATAGCAACAGTAACAGAGCAAGTATAGTTCCAGCACTGAAGCTTCTTATAGCTCTAGGGGAAGCTTTACACTATTTGCAGTTGAGAGTAAAAAGCAGTGACAGTTTAATCAGCTCTGACAATAGCATGGCCAAGGCAGAGAAAAGCCATTAGAAGACCATAACCTTCATGGTTGTATAAGCAAAAGATAAATAATCTTATCTTGGACATACATGCTATTCTTTGTATATATAACTTAAATATAAATGAGATACACTATTTTGAAGATGTGTACCACAAAAATGTTTTGTGGATACAGGATATAAAATGGTAGCACCCATTTCTCACATTCACAGCAAAGCAATAATACACACTGTCACTTGAACATCTTCGCCTTAGTTCAGTGTCATTTCAATGTCCTTGTGTGGGTGCTTGCTTCTGTTAGGTGTTAGGTGAATTTAGGACAGATAAACAAAATAAAATATTCAAGATCATTCACAAACTTATTCTGTTGGGAGATAAGACTAGAGAATTCAGGAGAATTTTATAATTGAAAGTTAATAAAATATAATTATCTTTTTTTATCTCGGTGCTGGCGATCAAACACAGAGTCTGTGCTAAACCAGCATCAATATTCTCAGCATAAAATGTGTGATTATTAACATAATGCAGGGGAGGTGAGTAAGACGTAGCCTGGAAACATCTAAAGAAATGGTTAAGAATCATTCACAATTCATTTATTCAAGGTAATATGATAAGCAAAGATCATATAGAGTTATATGCAAGTGATATTTACATATAAATACATGCTTTTTGTTTGGAAGCATGGAAGATCCTGAGTTCAAGGCCTGTGCTGTAATCAGTATCTTTAAAGTATTTTAACCATACACATATTGTGTGTTGTTTTTGTAAAAATTATTTGACACAGTTCATCTTTCAAAGTGTTCATGTCTGTTTTCATGATACCACAGCTGAGTTGAGAAGCTGAGATGGTTAACTACTGTGGAAGAATCTTAATCCAGCACCAAGGCTGCTCTGATCAGATCCAAAGACCTTCTAGGTCTGTGTGATCCAGCTAGAAAGCCAACAGGTCCTTAGTACACATCTTCAATCCCGCTGGCTGGAATCCTTCAGTATACACCTTTAATCCCATACAGTGGTGTCTAACAGAACAGACAAAGTGACAAATCAGAGAAAGATTTGACAGAATGAGTCAGAGATAGGAAACATCCAACTCGCAGGAGAAAAATGGATGTAAGAGCAGCACAGGGAGAGAAAGTCGGTTGGGAGTCAGTGCCGTGTGTGCAGTGGAGCCGAGTTCATCCGTGAGTTCATGCAGTTCAGTGTAGGTCAGGGGAGGTAGATGAAGCCAGAGAATGAAAAGGAGCCAGAAGATCACAACAAATTGACGGTTAGTTTGATCCCACAGATCAATTCAGTGACAAGCTGAGAGAAGCCAGATTGAATCAGTCAGCTTGGAGAAGACTTTGAGGCAGAACAGCTGAGTTGAACTAGCCAGCCAGATCTCAGAAAGAACTAGCAAGGGTGAACTTATTCAGCAGTAAGCCTCTAAGACAATTACGTCGGGTGACTAAAAGTTACTTTTACAAACTGCAAAGGTGAACATGCTATCTATCCCTTTGCATAAAAAGTCTGAAGATCCCTGGAGTAGCCCTTGGTTGAATGATCAGAAACTGAAAATTATCAAGACTGATTAAAGTTTTATTCGCCGGGAAAATGTTGCTTATAATCAAGGTACCTCCTAAGGAGGAAGCTGTGCTAAAAGTCAGAGGCCTCCGTGTTAAGCAAGGCCCTGGCTATGCAGGGAAGGGTCAGTTGTGAATTTGACGGAGGATGTACAGGGCTTCTGTGTTTTGCATAGTGAGTAAAAAGTCCTTTGTGAGCCACGTGTGCTAGGGAGAGCTGGATGCCAGCACCTAAGAGCAAACTTTCAAAATCAAACACATTAACTAGACCAATGCAGGGAATATGAATACAAGCAACAACCCACATCTCCCAAGACCTTTGAAATTACCAAGAGAATGCTAGACTTGTACAAGATGAGGCATGTGGTCCTTATGTAATCTTGATCAGTTCTGGATCCAAGGCAATCATGACTGACATTGGGCTGCAGTTCAAGAGTTCAAGCTTATTATCAGCTGGGGTTAATGTACAGGGCAGGAAATCTCTTTCCTGTGAACTTTTCCCATGTGATTGCAAATGTCACCACACTGGCCTTTCATGCCCAGCTCTTACAGATCAGGGATACTCTGAAGAGCTGTGATCTTTATTTTTCTTTCTACTTTTGTTACCTGCTTTTCCTCCAACACTTTCCATTTTCATTTTTTATATCTGTCTACTTCATGATTCTACTTTTCTAATGAGAAATAAATAGTGTATAAAGGAGTTCTTAATTTCTAAAAATTTACTTTTTAAAACATGAAAATATCCGCAGCACAGTTCCTGTACCTAAGACTCAAGGAACATTGCAGAAGAGGGGCAGAAAGATTGTGAGGTCAGGAAATTTACTGTGAGGCTGTGTCTTCCAGGAATGTCAGAAACTACACTCAAAATTTTACCAACTTACAACCCAAGTGTGAGTTGAGCAACAATAGATATGCTAAAGTGGTCAGGGAAAATCCTATGACCTACATGAAGAACCACACGCAAGGAATGCTAGGAGTAGGAGAAATAGTCTATCTCAGGGAAAAGCATATCAGCTGGTTATCCAATACCAAATGGTCAGCCCTGAAAACATACACACAAGTAATATTATACAGACTGGGGAACTAGTAATTATATTTATATATTTATTTATATATGTTTTTATTTTTATATGTATTTATTTTTATATATATATATATATATATATATATATATATATATATATATATATATCAACAACAACTAATAAAAAACAAGGGGCTACAAATTTGAAAGAGCACCAAGGAGAAGTATATGGAAATTCCCAGAGAAGAAAGGGAGGAGCTAAATGATGCAAACATATTGTAATCTCAAAAAATTAAAATAGTATTTTTTAAAAACCATAACGATGTTTCAGATGATTTGAGGGCTAGGGTATATCTTAAAGATAGAGCCCTTACCCATCCGGCACAAGACCCCAGAGCTAATGACCAGTGCAAAACAGCAGCAACAAACACTGTGGCATTAAATTCACAAACATACAGAACGGAGCAGGCCTCGTGGTCCCTGAGCTGGCCCTTTGTGCCTTCATTGGCAGATGGCTGGGGTTCAGGCTGATGACACGTCAGCAGGCTGACCCAGGGGTACAGCGATTTCTACCCGATTTGAATGAGCTCAGCCAAGTCAATATCCTGGCATAACTGTATCCAAATGTCAGTTCTCCTTAGTTACTTATAATTTTAAGCTGTAGCTTATCCTGCCAAATTGGCTTAATATATTTAATAGAAATCTACTATAATATTCAGACCACACCAAATCCTTGTTTTAAAAACTATTTTGATTTTGATTTTAAAGCATGCTAACCTTTGAAATGCTTTAATTTGGTTTTGTGAAGAAATGATTTTTTGGCTACTTAGGAGACTACGTTTTTAAATCAAAGATGGTTTTTCTTTTCCTATATTTGCACACTGCCTAAACCTTAATGTCTAGGAGTTTCTTAACTTAAATATACAAGGTGAAAAAGAAATTGACACAGGAGGAGGGAGGCCAGTACTTTCTGGACTAAGAAAAGATTCTCAACTATCTGTGGTAAGGGTCTAGTTTTTTAACAGTTAAATTTTCAGCTAAATGTGCCAGTGTAACACACCATAATCCCAGCTCTCAGAAGCAGAACCATCACAAACCCAAAACCTGCATGGCACCCAGTCTCAGAAACATTTTTTATTATTACTTCTAGTGCTTCACAACCCAAAACTTTTGCAAAATATAACAGAAATCTATTAGAATGAAAATAACAAAGGATAAAATTATCTACTTATTGTTAAGCCTGAGAGTTTTCTTTCGTGAGTCATTTTTCTCCTTTTCTTTTTGCTTGTATGTCAGGTTTGGCTGAGCTGCGGCTCCCTGTGAAGCACAGGCTGTCCTTGAATTCAAGATCCACCGGTGGCAGACTCTCAAATGCTACAATTACAAGGACAAGTCACCATGCCCAAGTATGAAGTCATTCATTGTCTTCCAGAGTTTCTGGAAGCTCACAGGTTGGATCTCAGTGCTGAGCTGGTGTTCCCAGGGCACAGGCCACAACACGCTGTGTTCTCTCAAAGCCCCTTTTTCTCTTTTAATGAACAAACACTAGGGAGAATCCTACTATTTCTCCTGAATGAAAGTTCCAGCCACGTTAGTGCTCAGTCTTAGGCTGTAGGCCTTTTTGGATGATGCCCCGTGGAGGCCTGCCCTTCAGAAGATGCAGAAGGGGGGAGGGGGGCAGTGGGAGGGGAACTGACTTGGATTGCCACTTTTTATGGGTTTCTGTCTTTATAGAGCCTGTCCATCCTCCAGATGAGTAGATGCATACACTGCTGGCACATGGGAAAGATGAGGAAAAGCTGCACACATCTTTTTTTTTTCCATTTTTTATTAGATATTTTCTTCATTTATATTTCACATGTTCTCCCAAAAATCCCCTAAACCCTCCCCCATCCCCCACGCTGCTCCCCTACCCACCCCACCCACTCCTCCCTATTGGCCCTGGTGTTCCCCTGTACTGGGGCATATAAAATTTGCATGACCAAGGGGCCTCTCTTCCCAGTGATGGCCAACTAGGCCATCTTCTTCTATATATGCAACTAGAGACATGAGCTCTGGGGGTACTAGTTAGTTCATGTTCTTTCACCTATAGGGTTGAAGACCCCTTCAGCATCTTGGGTACTTTCTCTAGCTCCTTCCTTGGGAACCCTGTGTTCCATCTAATAGCTGACTGAGAGCATCCACTTCTGTGTATAGCTGCCTCCCACGAGACAGCTATATCAGGGCCCTTTCAGTACTATCTTGCTGGCATATGCAATAGTGTCTATGTTTGGTGGCTGATTATGGGATGGATCCCCGGCTGCAGGAGTCACTGGTTGGTCCATCCTTTAGATTCAGCTCCTCACTTGATCTCTGTAACTCCTTCAATGTGTGCTTTGTTCTTAATTCTAGGAAGGGGCAAAGTGTCCACATTTTGATCTTCATTCTTCTTGAGTTTCATGTGTTTAGTAAGTTGTATCTTGGGTAGTCTAGGTTTCTGGGTTAATATCCACATCTTAAGACTACCACCTCTACTTCTGCTTCTCAAATGTGTACCGCACTTACCTCGGCCACGAATCACTGTGGAGAAGTAAGGCTTAGAACTAGACATAGTTTTTGCAGGCATGAGCCATGTCAAGTTCAGTGAATTATAATTTGCTTTAGACCAGGTTCTGGGGCTTAAGACAACTTTCTGTATTCTAGTCAGAGCTTAGCTGGAGCCTTGCACACACTTCACATTCAGTGACTTGGGGTGGCATAAATACAGGGACACGATCACCAGCATGGTTTGTAAATAATAACTAGCACATATTAACAGGACAGTTACTGTGCTGTACACTAATGTTCCCGAGACCACACATGAATCCTAAAGGTTTAGACTGTAGTACTGTAATCCTTTGGGGGCTTTTTATCCCATATTGATTATAGCATTCTCATGTTCTGTAAGAACTGTATAAGTTGGTGCTCAACCGATTTGCTCAATTAATGGGATTGTTCTTTTAGAAGTGTCAATATCAAACTAAACTTCTCCTGCTATTGTAATTACTATTAGGGTACTCTTATTCTACAACCTAGCAATACAAAGGTGCTCACTGAAGACTTAGGGGTAGGCGAACACTCTATGGAGACTATTCATGAAACCTTGTTTTTGAATGTTAGGAAACACAAACACAAAAGTGTCCTTACTGAACTGGATATCTCCCTATTGGCTAGCTTTCACTGTGCTGGATGACGCTATGCATGGGGGCTGAGGAAGAAAAGGCATTTACCCAGCTGTAAAGCCTAGGAGCTATGATACCAACCTGTCAGGTAAAATGTGCTTATTTGCACTACAGTGGCTTGACAGTTATGGAGGTAACCCAACATCTCCCTGATTGGATTTGAGACGCACTTCTGAACTCCATAGTTGGTACTATAAACCCCATTCAAAACTCCATGGTTCTGGCATGTCACCGCAGGTACTAGAGAAATTCCCTTCTGTTGTTTAACTAAGTTAACAAAGTGCAGAACCACCTTCAAAGCATATATTTATACACACAGGCAATGACCACTCTCAGCACCAATCAGAGAGGCCTTTTCCCAACGGTCTGCAGTGAGCGCAGAGACTCATGGCTAAAGGGTGCTATCATGGTGGCTGAGCGCAGAGACTCATGGCTAAAGGGTGCTATCATGGTGGCTGAGCACAGAGACTCATGGCTAAAGGGGTACTATCATAGTGGCTGAGCACAGAGACTCATGGCTAAAGGGGTACTATCATGGTGGCTGAGCGCAGAGACTCATGGCTAAAGGGTGCTATCATGGTGGCTGAGCGCAGAGACTCATGGCTAAAGGTTGCTATCATGGTGGCTGAGTAACCACCCGTAAACTAAATATTTATCCTCTCACCTCCAAAGCTCAGAGGCATCAGGGAAGATGAGTTGGAAAGTATATAAGAGCCAGAGGAAAGGCTGCAAGTGGCCATCTTCTGGACAGTACATGATCGGTGCAATTGCAAGCCCTCCACAACGGTGGGTGACACAACCTGCTCTGCCCCAGAATGGGCTCAGACATGGCCCAGGCATGAACACTTCACTGCTAACGTCTGTTCAACTGATGGATTCAAGGAAAGAGGGTGCCATTGCCTTCCATCATGTGCTTACTGGTACTTCACAGAGCTCCCATGGAAAGTTCCGGGCCAATGGTTACATAGATGGCTCTTGCTAAAGAAAACAGGGTCATAAAGGAGACCAAACACAATGCATACGGGGAATGGACAAATAGGGAGACACCTCATAAAGGCCAGAGGAAGATTTCTGTTTTTAAAGGTGGGGGAAGATTATAAAGTTTTTAAATAACTTAAGACAGTATATGAATTTCTTTAAAAGTATCACCAATATCCTGTCGTTGGTTTCATATTTTGTCAGAATCTCAGAGATTAAAGATGATTAATGCTCAGAAGGTCCATAGCACATAGCAAATGCTCAACGAATTCTCAGAATAGCAATGTTTAGAAAAAACACAATGTGCTCAGTACAACACCCCCCAAATCAGGATGCAAACTTTAACTTTTCTAACCCAAACGCAGTTTTTAGAACAGGGAAGTGAAAAGTTCAGCAATTCCCCTTTTGTGCCCCTCAGCCCATCACAGGAGAAGGAAGGCGTGTCTGACGCCAGCGCATTCATACTCAGGGCCCCACACATCACAACCTCTGAGGCCAAGCTGTGCACTCCCCAAAGGCCACGAAGCACATCTGACAGTGCATCCACCCAGTACGCCTCAACACACAAGTGTGAGGCTTTCCTATGTTCAACTCCAGGCTTGCATGCACTTGATTCTGCTCCTTACAGGTGTGCTACTCTAGAAAGCACAGCAAAGCAGCAAGAGGAGCATGGTGGGCACAGGAAGCCGTAGGAGATTGTTCACAGTATTCACATACTCTCTCCAGAGGCCTTGAGTCTTGCTCATCTCTGTTGGCTACTGTTAGAAAAAAATGTTTCTCTGACACATAAAGTCTCTCTGCTTCTCCACCACCTTAGGGAAAGTCAGCAGAAATGGGAGATGGGACCAGTGGAGCCGTAGGTGGCAGACAATGTTGTTTGGTTCCGAATTTTTTGATCCTGGGACACTCAAACACAGGTGACAAGGTTGGGGGTACTGTAGAATTTAAAAGCTTTTCAGTGAAGAAAATGATTTTACTACACAGGCATTAACAATCTCAGTTTGAAGAATGGATGGATGCACCCGCTCATACTGTAACTCAGCATCCACTTTAAGCAAGTGCTAATAAGCCAAATACCAAAAAAAAAAAAAAAAAATCCAAACTCCTTCTGTCCTTTCATTAGGCCTACTTCCCTTTCTCCCAATTATTAGTAAGGAGAGGCATAAAACAATAGCAAAAGGACCAGATTCAAAAGTAAAAAGTGAGCTTGAATTTAGAGCTCCCACAGTATCATGATGAGCCCAAGTTCAGATGTGCAGTGCATAATCAACTCTAACGACAGACTCAGACACTCCAGTTTTCATTAAAAATTGGTCAGCTGTGGCAGATACTGTAAAGGCATCATCTTCTGTGAGTTTACACTCAGTTCCTCCCAGCAAGAGCCATCCCCAAGCAGGTTTCTCTTTTTACCCAGAAATCCTGCAGAGGCTACTAGTTAGTTGAGGAAGTAACAAGTCCCGTTCATAGACACGGAAACCTAAAAGGGGCCAGCTGGGCTCAAATATCAAGACATACTGTAACATCGGAAGGTGGCTGAGGGCAAACCGACGAGAGCTTAAGGGGCTAAGCTTTTGTACTTTTGTAAGTAAAACAAGATCACAGGCTACTGCAACCATGGATTGTGTGTCCTTCCATCCCCTAAGGCTGGGGACCACAACTTTTGTATTTGTGTATTATTTGCTTTGCAGCTCTATCTACATATACACTACCTGATATGTAGAAAGTGTCTAGATTTTTTTGGATAAGAATATCTCATTCTTAGTAACGAAGAAAAGACTGTGTGTTCACATATTTTCAAAGAATAAATTTACTCAGGATTTAGCCTCTGAGGTACTACCATATGAAGAAGCTGGTCTCTTGAGACTGATCTTTGTATCTTTTTTTTTTAATTAGATATTTTCTTTATTAACATTTCAAATGCTATCCTGAAAGTTCCCTATATCCTTCCCCCGCCCTGCTTCCCTACCCACACACTCCCCCTTCTTGGCCCTGACATTCCCCTGTATTGGGGTATATAAAGATTGCAAGACCAAAGGACCTTTCTTCCCAATGATGGCCGACTAGGCCATCTTGTGCGACATATGCAGCTAGAGACACAAGCACTGGGGGTACTGGTTAGTTCATGTTGTTGTTCCACCTATAGGGTTGCAGATCTCTTCAGCTTCTTGGGTACATTCTCAAGCTCCTCTGTTGGGGGCCCTGTGTTCCATCCTATAGATGACTGTGAGCATCCACTTCTGTATTTGTCAGGCACTGGCATAGCCTCCCTTGAGACAGCTATATCAGGGTTCTTTCAGCAAAATCTTGCTGGCCTATGCAATAGTGTCTGAGTTTGGTGGCTGATTATTGGATGGAACCCCGGGTGGGGTAGTCTCTGATGGTCCATACTTTCGTCTTAGCTCCAAACTTTGTCTCTGTAACTCCTACCATGGGTGTTTTGTTCCCTAGTCTAAGGAGGAATGAAGTATCTACACACTAGTCTTCCTTCTTCTTGAGTTTCTTGTGTTTTGCAAATTTTATCTTGGGTATTCTAAGTTTCTGGGCTAATATCCACTTATCAGTGAGTGCATATCAAGTGACTTCTTTAGTGATTGGGTTACCTCACTAAGGATGATATCCTCCAGATACATCCATTTGCCCAAGAATTTCATAAATTCATTGTTTTTAATAACTGAGTAGTGCTCCATTGTGTAAATGTACCACATTTTCTGTATCTATTCCTCTGTTGAGGGATATCTGGGCTCTTTCCAGCTTCTGGCTATTATAAATAAGGCTGCTATGAACATATTAGAGCATGTGTCCTTATTACCAGTTGGAGCATCTTCTGGGTATATACCCAGGAGAGGTATTGCTGGATCTTCCAGTAGTACTATGTCCAATTTTCAGAGGAACCACCAGACTGATTTCCAAAGTGGTTGTATAAGCTTGCAATCCAACCAGAAATGGAGGAGTGTTCCTCTTTCTCCACATCCACGCCAGCATCTGCTGTCACCTGAATTTTTGATCTTAGCCATTCTGACTGGTGTGAGGTGGTATCTCAAGGTTGTTTTGATTTGCATTTCCCTGATGATTAAGGATGTTGAACATTTTTTCAGGTGCTTCTCAGCCATTCGGTATTCCTCAGTAGAGAGTTCTTTGTTTAGCTCTGTATCCCATATTTAATGGGGTTATTTGAATTTCTGGAGTCCACCTTCTTGAGCTCTTCGTATATATTGGACATTGGTCCCCTATAAGATTTAGTATTGGTAAAAATCCTTTCCCAATCTGTTGGTGGCCTTTTTGTCTTATTGACAGTGTCTTTTGCCTTACATAAGCTTTGCAATTTCATGAGGTCCCATTTGTCAATTGCTGTTCTGTTTAGGAATCTTTCCCCTGTGCCCATATCTTCGAGGATTTTCTCCACTTTCTCCTCTATAAATTTGAGTGTCTCTGGTTTTATGTGGAGTTTTTTGATCCACTTAGACTTGAGCTTTGTACAAGGAAATAAGAATGGATCAATTCCCATTCTTCTACATGATCAGCACCATTTGTTAAAAATGTTGTCTTTTGCCCACTGGATGGTTTTAGCACCCTTGTCAAAGATCAAGTGACCATAGGTGTGTGGATTCATTTCTGGGTCTTCAGTTCTATTCCATTGATCTACTTGTCTTTCACTGTACCAGTACCATGCAGTTTTTGTTTTGTTTTTTATCACAATTGCTCTGTAGTACAGATTGAGGTCAGGGATGGTGATTCCACCAGAAGTTCTTTTATTATTGAGAATAGTTTTTGCTACCCTAGATTTTTTATTATTCCAGATGAATTTGCAAATTGCCCTTTCTAACTCAGTGAAGAATTGAGATGGAATTTTGATAGGGATTGCATTGAATCTGTAGATTGCTTTCAGCAGGATAGCCATTTTTACTATATTAATCCTGCCAATCCATGAGCATGGGAGATTTTTCCATCTTCTGAGATCTTCTTCAATTTCTTTCTTCAGAGACTTGAAGTTCTTGTCATACAAATCTTTCACTTCCTTAGAGTCACACCAAGGTATTTTGTATTATTTGTGACTATTGTGAAGGGTGTTGTTTCCCTAATTTCTTTCTCAGCCCGTCCTTTATCCTTTGTGTAGAGAAAGGCCATTGATTTGTTTGAGTTAATTTTATGTCCAGCTACTGCTCTGAAGCTGTTTATCAGGTTTAGGAGTTCTCTGGTGGAATTTTTAGGGTCACTTATATATACTATCATATCATCTGCAAATAGTGATTTTTTGACTTCTTCCTTTCCAATTTGTATCCCCTTGATCACTTTTGTTCTCGAATTGCTCTGGCTAGGACTTCAAGTACTGTATTGAATAGGTAGGGAGAAAGTGGACAGCCTTGTCTAATCCCTGATTTTACTGGGATTGCTTCCAGCTTCTCTCCATTTAGTTGATGTTGGCTACTGGTTTGCTGTATATTGCTTTTATTATGTTTAGGTATGGGCCTTGAATTCCTGATCTTTCTAAGACTTTTATCATGAATGGGTGTTGGATTTTATTAAATGCTTTCTCAGCGTCTAAAGAGATGATCATGGGGTTTTTCTCTTTGAGTTTGTTTATATAGCGAATTACGTTGATGGATTTCCATATATTAAACCATCACTGCATCCCTGGGATGAAGCCTACTTGGTCATGATGGATGATCGTTTTGATATGTTCTCGGATTTGGTTTGCAAGGATTTTATTGAGTATTTTTTCATAGATATTCATAAGAAAAATTGGTCTGAAATTCTCTTTCTTTGTTGGATCTTTGTGTGGTTTAGGTATCAGAGTAATTGTGGCTTCATAGAATGAATTGGATAGAGTACAGTGAACCCCCTTTAAAAAACAACTCCAAACAGGAAGCACAACAAGGAAGATAATAAGCTGAGCTGCCACATACTAAGCAGATTCTGAAATTCCCAGATAGCCACCAAAGAGGAACATCTGGCTCTGAGGGCAGGCACAGACTCGTGGAATGTGGGCAAGCTCACTGGAGAACATCATCACCTCCTCCAATGTCAGAGGAGAAGCGGTTACCCACACAACGTAAGAATCTTGTGCCCTCTCTGGCCAGGCTGATGTTTACTGGGTCCCTGCCAGCCCTGTTCCCACAGTGGCCCTCCCTTTCTGTCCATTAGCCTCCCACTAGACCAGCTGATCCATTGGCCCTGCTTTCCATGGCCAGCCTCATCCCTAAAGTCCAGACCTACATAAATAATGGCAACATATTTATTACCTTTACGTATTTCCAGCATTCAACAACTAACTTTGCAGTACCACTCAATTCTTTCTAGAACATTCTAAATTTGGGGTCCATCATTGAATAATAATAATAATAACAACAACAACAGCAGTAAAATCCTCCTGCCCCTATGGAGCTTATGTTCCACTGACAGATTTCACAGACTGTACCTTGAAAAGGACAAGCTAGTTTCCAGGCCTTCAACCTCCTCACCCCACCCTACCCCATCCTACCCACTCAGTGAAGGACATCACTGCTCATATGCCAACTTCTTTTCCACCCATTTTCCAGAGAAGCCAAAACGCTGTGAGGTTTGCCACTAATGATCTCTGAAATGACTGGCCTTCTGCCCCCCTCACCCAGCCTTCTCCTATCGCTCTTGTTGGCAACCCTCTCTGAGCTCCTGCACCCAGCCCCACTTCCACCCTGCGGCCATGAGGGTGGTTCTGAAGACCTGCCGAGACCACTGCCAAACACTTACAGTGTGTTGTCTCTCTGGCAGCCCAACAATCTGACTGACCCCACACTATGCTCTCTGGCCCAGGAACCTCCACCTGCCTCTGCCTCTCTGCCTCTCTGCCTCTCTGCCTCTCTGCCTCTCTGCCTCTCTCTCTGCCTCTCTGCCTCTCTGCCTCTCTGCCTCTCTGCCTCTCTGCCTCTCTGCCTCTCTGCCTCTCTGCCTCTCTGCCTCTCTGCCTCTCTGCCTCTTCTTGCACCAGCCCCTCCTCTTCCTCCTGACATGCTGGACCCCTGCTTATCCTTTAAGGACTAGCTTGGCTGACCTCTGCTCTGAGCATATGTGCCATGCTCTGCCAAGGTTGCTCACTTCCTTCACCCTTCCCATGTTGGCACTGCATGGGTCTGCTTGCTGTGTTCCTTCTGTTCCAGGCTGAAGACTCACCAAAGTCAAGGTTAACTGTGGCCAACTTGGATAACCAAGACGCCTCCTACTGTACCATGTCTCACATGCAC
The DNA here is from genome assembly GCA_902729485.2 of Mus minutoides. NCBI lineage: Eukaryota > Metazoa > Chordata > Mammalia > Rodentia > Muridae > Mus > Mus minutoides. The sequence goes on along the minus strand of CACVCL010018937.1, from coordinate 127 downwards.
AAGACACACAAAGACTTGCCCATTTCGGGTAACCCTCTTGCTCTAGACTCAAAGGCTTTTTTTCTACCAATGACTGACGCTGCACTACTCTCTTTGTCCCAGCAACCTCCACCTGACTTTGGTTCAC